>JASJFT010000199.1:0-81836 GCA_030770425.1 Darksidea phi | reverse complement strand
CTGCTGGTCCTGATCGGGGCTTGGCGGTTCCGCCGTTCGGCCTTCGAGACGACCTGAGCAGTACGCGACAATCGTGTTTCTGAAGGGCCACCGCGCCTGTTCACGCTGTCGAACGCGCGAATTGTGTAAAATGATACGTCAACGCTTTTGTGTAACTCGGGTAGGGGGCTGTACCTGTTTTTGTAATTTTTGGAAGAGTTGTGCCAGCCAAAGACGGAAGGCAGCGAAGCAAGGAACAGGAATGGCACGACACGTCAACTACAGAGAGTTCTGTAGCGCAATGGAAACGAAGGTAACCACTGCGCCGAGACAGAGAGCGCTTTGACCATGTGAATATTCCCTTTTGATCGGCTTACGTGGCTGCACAAATGATCAGTAGCAACGGAAGAAGCCGCGTGGTACGATTCAGGACGATGGGTGCATGTCAGTGCAGGAGCGCGAGCAAAGTTCGAGAACTGGCAACGGTGCACACAAGGTTTGTCCAACATGCTTATGCTTGGGAGGTGCTTTTTGTACTAAATCGGAGGTCCTCAAGAAGAGCTTTCTGGCGTCGCTGAAGGTCCTCAATAGGGTGTAGATCTGGCGATTTTGGTGGCCAAAGCCATCGAATGGTGAACAGGTACGCTTCGCGTTCACCGAGAAAATTATGTGGCTTTGTGGCGGAGAACACGAATTATGCTACTCATATAGTCCCGAGCGCTCGCCGGCCTGCTAGTGCCTGTCAGACACACCTTCCTCATTGAGTTCATGATTCGGGAAATGGTGCCGCGACCTCAGGACCTCTTGCGCCAAGTCGGATTTGAGGGGCCCCGCAAGTGGTATGCAAAGCATCTGGGGAGTGTGGGAAGCGGGCGAGGGGCACGTCAGCCAGGGCGTCGCTATTTTCATCCATGAGCGGTTACGCAGGAAGCTGTCTACGGAACATAATCAGAAAATGCCCCCAGCTGTAGAGAATTAAATCTATAGAGAATATGCTATACAGGCTTGCGTGAAGCTCGTTGCGCAATTTTCTCTACTATATACGCATAGGAGCTAATTACTATTACGTAGCATTATACCAAGTTTAGTAACTAGTACGTAACGTAACCGGTAAGTAAACCGTTAGTATAAGTAAGTCGTTAACCCTATCAACTTTCTATATATAAAAAGCTATATAGATTAACAATTTATATTAGATATATATAGCCTCTATTTATTTTAGTATTAATTCCTTATAGTATAACTTATATTCTATCTTAATTCTAGTATATCTATACTATAATATATATATAACTAATTTAGAATATAAACTAGTTTAGACTTTAACTATATTTAAAGACGATTATTTATACTATTTATATAATCTATAATAAGTAAAAAGCTCTAGTTTAATATAATATAAGAGTATATTAAAGTAGAATTATTAAAGTAATAAATAGTATCTACTTAGAATCTATAGTTAGTCTACTTATTTTAAAGTATATAGTCCTCTTAGGTAAACTATCTTTTTAAAAGATCTACTTATAGGTCTTACTAATAAACGAACTTAGCTTCTAAAATAAATATTCTTACTATTTAACTTCTCGAAATATACTATATCTAGTACTAATATACTATAGAACGACTTCTTAGAGTATAGAAATTAAGTAAAAGTATCTTTACTTTAGCTTATACGACTTAGTATTATCTAAATAAACTTTAATAATAGTCGATTTACTCTAATAATATTCTTATATCGAAGATATTAAAGTTATTTTAATATAAAGAAGAATAAGATTAAAATAAATCTTATATATTACTATTTATAGTAGAGAGATTAAGTAAGAGATCTAATAATAGAACTACCTCGAATATACTAATATAAAGGATAATAAATCTATTCTATTCTAAGACTTATATATAGGATATATATTAATTAGTATAGTTATAAAAGAGATAAAGCTATTTATTCTATTTTAAGATTAGTTTTATAGATATTAAAAGATTCTACTTAGATTAAGATTTTATAACTATTAAGAGATTTAAAACTAAAAATTAAAAATAGACTTTATAATAAAAACTAAAAATTAGAATTATAATTATAATAATATTATATATAGTAAAGCTAAACTAGCTTAGTAAAGTTCTTAGTTATTATTAATTCTATAATAGAATAGAGTATAATAGACCTAGAAGTCGAAGTCTATACTTTAGTATATAGATTTAACTAAGTATTACTAGTAAAATACTATTACTATAAGTATATATAAAGGTAGAAAGCCTTATATATTTTAATAACTAGTAGCTTTTTATATAAGTACTATAATCTTTAAAGCTATAGAGATATACTTTAGTTTAAGTTCTAAGAATTATAAAAAGTTTTAAATTATTTATATTTATAAGAAATAAGTATTAATAAAGTTATAATAGTAGTTATACTTAATAAGACTTTATACTATCTAGAGCTATATATAGTACTTTATTTTCTAGCTATATTTATAAACTATTATCTTTAATATAAGATTATAGCTAGTATAAGTTAGTTATTCTCCCTATTAATAGTAATAACTTAAAGTACTATCTTATATAGACTATATTTTATAATAATTTCTAAGTAAACTATAGTACTTTTATTATACTATTTTTATACTACGTCTAGCTTATTACTTTAAAGACTATTTACTTATTATATCTATCTTTTATTAAGTATAATTTTATTTACTAAGTTCTATTATCTATAACTATTATATTATAAGAGTTTCGTAAGATAATATAATAAAAAAATACTAAAAATCTAAAACTAATATCTATAGTCTATAATAATTCTTTATTAATAAGATTATTTTATTTATATAAGCTTCTAATTCTTTAATATAAATATAAGATTAGTTATATTAACTAGTATATCTAGATACTTCTTTATAAATATTCTTTTTCTTATTTTTATTACTTATATCTCTAGCTCTTAGATCTTCTTCTACTAATCTTAAAATTAAAGTCTTCTAAATTAGGATTTAAATAAGTAAAGTATTTATTTTTAAAATAATTATTTAAATTATTAGTATTAAAAGATTAAGTCTTTACTTTATAATAATTATATAAATTATAAGTTACTTTAAATTTTAATTTTATTTTCTTTATAAGATAAAATTTTTAAATTAAACTTTCTATATTTATTAATAAATTAAAGCTATTATTATTATATAATTACTATTTATTCTATTATATAGAATATTAAAATATTAAAATATAATAGAATAATAGAATTATTAAAATTATAGTTAGTTTAAAAGCTAATATAATATTATACTAAATAATAGTCTAAGCTTTTAAAAGAAAGGACTACTATTATTATATAATATTATATTAGTAATTAAGTTTACTAAGTTTTTTAAATCTAAATAAAAAAATTTAATATAAGATTTTAACTTATTCTAACTTTTTTAGAATATAATAATATTATTATAAGTAGAATAATATAACTATATAAGTATTATATAATAAAGGCTTAAATTTAAATTAAGAAAATATATAATTAATTTTCTTAAAGCCTCTAAATAGTATATTATAAGAATTTAATACTAATATATATAAAAATAACTATATTCTTTAATAATTAATAACTTATTCTTTTTCTTATAGCGATATTTTAAATAATAGTATATTAGGAACTATTAATACTATAGAAATAAGATAGATATAAATATAGTTTAGCTTAAGCGCTATACTTATAAGTGTATTCTAAGATATTCCGTATCTCTTACCGGGCAGTGGAGGTTGTGGTGGACGTCCAAACTTGTAGAAATACTACCACCCCATCTCCATACGCAAAACATCAACCACAAATAAACCAAGCCCCGCCAACAATCTCACCAAGTCCAACCTTCCTCACAAAACCCTCCACATCCCACCTTACCCGTTTACCCAACCCCACATTCTCCCCCCATCCCATCATCTCCCGGACCTTCTCCTGCGTCACGCCTTCCGGCTGCACCCAGATAAGGAAAACGTATCGATGTGGCCCCGAGATGCGAGGTGGCTTTGGCGGTATCCATGGTGCGGCTGGTTGTTCGGTTGCTGCGAGGCGAGTCCATCCTTCTTCATCTGCGTCTCCATCGGCGCCAGAGAGACCCGTTTGGCAGCTATGCAAGATTGGACTTAGGAATGGGAATGTGGCGAATGGAGCGTCAGGGTCCAGTGAGATTGCGATGTAGGCTTTGTGGTGATCTGTTGATTGGAGGCGAAGTGTTGGTGCCGACTGGGCGACCTCTTTTGCAATGGCTTGGCCGGGCGTGGTGACGGTGACTTGAGGGAATTCGATTTTCAGATTAGGTGTTTGCTGCTGGAGGATTGAGGATAAGATTGGTGGAAGTGACGGCATGATTAGATGCACGGAAGGGGCGCGTTGCGATTGAGAGACAAACCAGGTCAAAAATGTTGAAAGATGATGGAGATTTTGATTTGTGGGGCTTCTTTATATACTAATGCCGCTTGGGTGCACGGGCCCTTGCTCGCACTAGCCCACTTGCTGCACATAGTGGTAATCTGATGCAAGAGCGAAGGGGTGCTACAAGCGTCTTTCCGCTGGTATCAGGCTCAGACGATCTCAACCCTGAAGAATATCCTCCTCTCTTTATCTCCAGTGAAGAATCTTTCGCTCTTTTCCCACTCCTCACCCTTTTCCTTTCTGCCTTTAGCCCGTTCCACTGCATCTTTCTCGTCGTACTCGGTCCAGACTTGCACCTTTATGTCTGCCGACTTCGCAACTTTCTCCCACATTTCCTTCATAGTCTCTTTGTTATGACGGAAGACGGTCCTATGCTCTCCCGGCTCACACATCGGTGGTTGGAGCACAAGCTCCCCAGCATCAAGTCTTCCTGTCTGCGTACCAAAGACTGTTGAATGAGGCGCATTCTTGAGCAATCGGAGCATGTTCTCGCAGGCCTTCTCCTGGCCCTCGAGCGAAAACACATGGAGAAACATAGCGATGTGGATCATATCCCACGATCCCCTCAATTTCGCCAAGTCATCGGTATCAGAAAAGATATCTCCCGTGATGAAATGCGAGGAGTCAAAGCGGTCCTGGTCCCTGAAAAGCCCATGCCCAGCTGCCTCAAAGGCGGGAAACACATCAGCACCATACAGACTAGAGAGAGGAGCCCCATCATATGCGAGCGTGCGAAGATCTTGCCCAAGACAGGTGCCGAGATCGATGAACTTGAGAGATGTGCTGGTCGTGCTGTCCTTCAAGCGAGCGAGGACTTTGTCGTAATCAGGGTGTCGCAAGATACCTTGCTCGATGAACCAGAACTCGCCTATACATGGCCAAGGGAAGACCTTCCAGGCCTCTTCGCGCTATCGTTCGAATCAGCAGCAAATAACTCTAGTCTTACTATGACTCACGCTTCGATAGATGTGTGGGATGACGTCTTCGGGCGCTATACCACTCCAGTCTTCAAGCAGTTTCCGAAAGGACGGTGTCAGCTTGTGCTCAAAGCTCTGGGTATACCAGGGCATCTTCATCGAGCGAGCTATATGCTCTTGCGGAAGATTCTTCCATTGCTCGACCTCGGACACCATGATGCTCGTGCTTCGTTCAAATGTAGAGCAAGGCGCCCCCGAAGAGTTTCTCGTATTTATGCCGCAGGATGTTCAAAAACGCCCTATTTAGCGGAAGCTGTAGAGCAGAGGCGAAGATGTGTGAGTGCCCAACTGCCAGTTGGGCATCAAACGACGGCGAGGGTGTCGCCTGCGTTTTGAGTGCGTTGCCCCGAACAAGTGGACCGCCTTGCAGGCTGACCGCAGGATCACGCTGTGTCGGCGGTAGTCGAACGCCCTGATCGTTTTCATTTACCCGGGGTTCAAGGCACGTTGCACAGCGTTTGCGCGGAATGCGATGCTTCGCCCCGAATGCTTCAGCTGAGCTTATCGTCACACGAGGCGCTTTTGGATTCTCGGACGGACCAATGGGTTTTGATTTGCAATCTATTCTCGGGGAACAAAGGAAATGGCGGGAACTTTCGATTATGCACAAGAACGGCGCACGCGGCGTCGGTATTGCCTTACCGAGGCTCCCCACTTCACATGTGGCACGGGCAGGCTGTGTGCGCAACGCTCGGACTGGAGTGCGTGTTGTCATGTCGTCCCTGCACCGGTGAAGACCTGTCTTGGCCTCCACAAACATGGGGGTGATTCTATAGAGCGTTAGGTAGAAACAAACTATGAATGTCAGTGACTCACCCATGCTTTCCTTCCAGTGAGCCATTACACCTGCGCAACGTGCTGTCATTGCCAGAGCAGTGAAGATGTTTGGATCGAACCCTCTGCATTCTTTGTCAGGCAGTTGCGTATCAGACTGTCTTGCAGGACTTACAAGGCAGCATAAATAAAAGACCCATACAAGTCAGCGTTGATGCTGAGATTCCTCCTCGTGAAGTACGGATCCACTGCTACCGTGCGGTCAATCTCCATCGCAATGTCCAACAATGTGTTTTGCGAAAGTGCCGGCTTGAGGGTAGCCATCAGAGACTTAAGATGCTGTATTCGCGGATCAACAGTCTTGTAGACGCGATGACCGACACCCATCAGTCTGCACTTCTTCATACGCACATTGGCCATGTACTTCGCGCACCCTCTCTACTCCCCATCGACTTGAATTGCTGATATGTTAGGTCGATCGCACCACCGTGCAAGGGTCCATTGCCAGATGCGACGGATGCAACGCATGCTGAAATAGGATCGCCCAGTGTAGATGCTGCGTTCAGAAAAGCAGCCGTGGAGTTGGTCATCTCATGATCGGCAAACAAGATCCACATCTTGGTCAGCACACGGACATCATCCATATTCGCATTGCCAAAGGAGTCCACTCTCCCCATCATGATGAGCATGTTTTCAATGGTCGACAGATCGGTGTCGACTCGATCTGTAAACACGATGCCGTTCTGATGGCAATAGGTCATTGCAACGACCGTCGAAAAGGTAGCAAGTCTTCGGTAGATACCGTCATCTATTGCTTGTTTGTCGTTGTCATAGATGGACTTGCCCCGTGCCACAGGGACGTTCTCGGGCTGCGCTGCTGCCCATGCGGATAATCCTGCGGCCACGATCAGGAAAGCTGGAGCCTTCGGATCGAACGCTTGGATCGTGCGCTTTACGGAGTCGCTAGGGGACATCTGCTTGGCTATGCGAGCCCGGAACTTTGCTTTCAACGCGGGGGTTGGCAGACAACCCCACACTAGGAGATACACGACGTCTTCGTAGTCATGATGAGCGAAGAGGTAGCCGATGTCAAATTGGCGAAACTGAAGAGTGCCTCGCTTTCCATCGCTGTGCATTGTCAGCTGTATGCTTCCGAGAAGACGGAAAGCTCTTGGGAACTTACATGTATGTGATGCAACTCTGTCGAACTGCAGTATTCCTGAATCCTGGGTCAAGAACCGAGAGTCCATGAGCCCAATGTTCTGACACACGTGCCGTTATGCTAAGCGGAGACATCCTCTTGAATTCGGTTGCACGTATGGCATTGTGCTCGATCTGCACACTGTAGGTTCGGAATGTACGCAGGTCAATGACCCACAGCTTTGGGTGAAATGCCCATTGTGCTAGCTGGAATAGTGTGTATCCAACAAGTTGACGTGGAAGTTTAAGTGAAAGAGACAGAACGTTCATCCATGACTGTTCCATGACAAAGCCCATGTCGCTGTTAGATATGTTTGGGTGAGGTAGAGTGAGTTCAATTTTCTTAGGAGGCAGGCAGGATCGAGAGGAAAGTGCTGAAGAGAAACAAGTAGGCCGTGTATATATACTTGGCATCTTTCACCGCTCATCTCAAACGTTCAGTCCGCCATTGTCCAGATCTCAAAGCCCCCGAACCCTTCGCGTAGTCCGGGCCGTCCTGAAAATGTGCGTTCTACGCCATCTTGCCCCTACTGGGGTGGTCGGCCTTGCTATCGGCCCTCGGCTTACTCTAATCATCGGGTATCATCATCTTGAAGTGGTGAATGAAACAAGATTCAACGCCCGGCCAGCAGCGGACTGACCCGAGCGTTGCCTACAATTCTGTAGACCCCAGGGGGAGTACAAGTACGGATCCATTGGCAGCCATTGTTTCGGGTGCGGATAATTGACGACTGACTTCTTCAGAAGAGGAATGCCTTCCTCCAAGTGGGAGCGGAAATGAGAGTGAAGTTGTGCTGCTCGGTTTCCGGAGTCAAACCCCTGAGCGCATGAGAGAAACCCACTGACGCACTTCTTCTTACAGCTACAGGAGCTTATATCCGAACGGGTCCACGGGTATAAGGGACGGGGTACCGATTCTTTTGGTGCTTCTTCATCCGTAACGCATGCGGGACACTGTCAAACCAATTCGATAGTAATCAACGGACGAGATTGATGCCAATGCAAGACAAGGCTTGCAACCGTGCGGTAAGCTCGACAGATTGGAAAAGTTGATACCATTGGTTTAGATCTCGCGGGCCAGGTATGAGACAGAAACTCGTACTACCCGATACGGAGCCATCGGCGCGATTGGGTATGGCAAACTAGCCCGTTGCGGCGCGCAACCCCCTCGGGCCGGTCCGAAGAT
This sequence comes from Darksidea phi, assembly GCA_030770425.1. Taxonomy (NCBI): domain Eukaryota; kingdom Fungi; phylum Ascomycota; class Dothideomycetes; order Pleosporales; family Lentitheciaceae; genus Darksidea; species Darksidea phi. The sequence goes on along the minus strand of JASJFT010000199.1, from coordinate 73,294 downwards.
GGAAAATGACGGCGCGTATGCTACGTTTGATTGTAGAAGAGCTCTGAAGACCGACTGCAATTGCGATTCGTTCACAAGTTTCATAAACCTGGGTTGGTGAATTGGATCCTTCTCCAAGGGTGGTGATCATTCGTGTAAGCATTTCGGTCCGGAACAAGGGTTCACATGGCTGAAAGCGGAAGCCTCCCAATCGCACGTGCATGCATGACCGGCTCGAATGCCTGTTCAACTTGCAGGAGCGAACATGATGTCCATTAATGCGAAATGCGCGGCCATGCCTGCATATACATTGTGGCCCCCAGTTCGATGAACCGAGTGTGAAAAGGCAAACAAGAAGTCGGATGACAGACATTGAACCGCGTGCCGTGCCGAAACCGATACGTGTGGTCCTTCGTTTTTGACTAACTCCGGAACATGGCGCCTATCACAGCTGCTCTCTGTGAATGGATTTCCGCTCTTCAGCTCTCCGACATCCCGGAAGACGTCATAGCGAGAACAAAATATCTCATCCTGGATGGTGTGGCATGTGCAATCATCGGATCCCATTTACCATGGTGGGAAATAGGAACCGAAGCCGTGCTCACTATGGAGTCGCCGGGCAAGTGTTCAATCTGGGGATGGGAGAAGGTCTGGCTACACGGAAATCCTTCGTAGATCTCATCACTGACGATTTGATAGCAAGTCGGTCCCTTGGCTGCGGCACTTCTGAACTCGTCCTTCATCCAGGCGTTCGAGTTGGATGATTATCATGCAGAGTCTCCCATACATTCGTCGTCGGTGATTCTGCCAGCCCTTTTCGCTCTGGTGCAGCATCACAGCCCTGAAATAACGGACTCACAATTTCTTCTCGCTGCAGTTGTTGGATACGAACTGGGCCCGCGAATCGGGCTCGGTCTATGGGGCGGAGACATCCTTTCCCGAGGGTGGCACTCAGGAGCAGTTTTTGGTCCTGCTGCGGCCGCTGCAGCTGTATCAAAAGCCATGGGCATGAACGCCGAACGGATTGAAGAAGCTGTTGGCATTGCATGCAGTCAGGCATGCGGTTTGATGAGTGCGCAATATGAATCCATGGTCAAGCGTATGCAGCATGGGTTCGCTGCTAGGAATGGACTCTTCTCGGCCTTGATGGTATCAAATGGATACACCGGTATCCGCAGTGTCCTCGAGACCCCATATGGGGGCTTCATTTCCACCTTCGGTAATGGAGGAACGCGAGATCCGCCAACTACGCCTGAGCGCATCACTGAGGGCCTGGGACGCAGTTGGGAACTGCAGAAGATCAATGTCAAGCCTTACGCGAGCATGGCAGCAACTCACGGCACTATCGACTGCGTTCGCATGGTCGAAGAGCAATATCCCGATGCACTCCAAGATATCAGTGCCATAGAAGAGATTGTGGTTGAGATGTCCGAGCCAGCTTTCAAAAAGGGAGGATGGACGCCTGCACGACCTGTTGAGAGTACAGCTGCTCAGATGAGTGCAGCTTTTGCAGCCGCATGTCGATTGTTGACCGCAACGTCCTTGTGGAGCAGTTTATGCCTGCCTCGTTAGATCGCGACGAGATCTGGAGCTGGGTGGGAAAAGTCCGGATCGAGCAGAACCTCGAATATAGCAAGGACAAGCAGACGATGTGGTTCCAGCAGATGACGATCGTGTTCAGAGATCCAACGAAAGACAAAGTGAGAGTTTTCGTGCCAGCTCCTAGGGGTGTGAAACCGTTGTTGACGAATGAGGAAATCGTCAGTAAGTGGCGCTCGTTGACGCAGACTGTGCTCAAGGATGGGAAAAGGAGCCAAATAGAGGATTGTGTCCTGAATTTAGGCGAAGGTACGCGGCTGAGCGAGCTGGTAGAGTTGCTGGGTGCGCAGACCAAGCCGCTGGCCGGCTTCTGAGCAGGCTCAACGGTTGGAGGGGCGAACTTCTCCAAATCATTGAAACTTCCTGTTGCACTTGCAATATCTTGCGCGAATCTGTAGCTTTTGTCAGAGACGTAAGCCGTGCCGTGCAGATACTTGGTGCACCGCATCGGAACGCGTACGGCGCACACGTCTACCCCACATCTATCCCTGTCTCGGTTGCTCCTGTGGGCTCAATAGATGGTGGACTTCTATAAAGCCACACCACCCTGCACACTCCTTCAGCAGAACTCAGCGTCAACTTTCTACTTCTCAAGATGCAATATGATCAAGTGCTTGTCGACATCATCAACTACGTTTACGACGTCCCAATCACCTCCTCCCTGGCATTTGAACGAGCCCGCATTGCACTTCTCGATTCTTTGGGGTGCGCCATAGAAACATTGGCGCATTCCGCAGATGCGTGCTCCTTCATTGGACCCGTGGTCTCCGGAACGGTAGTCCCAAATGGCTTCAAATTACCCGGCACGCTGTTCGAACTTGACCCCGCAAAGGGGCTTTCGACTTGGGCTCCTTGATCCGATACCTCGATCACAACGATGCCTATCCAGGGGCGGAATAGGGCCACCCCAGCGATAATCTGGGCGCCATTCTTGCTGTTGCAGGATGGCGCTCCCGCAGTCATGCACCGATAACGCTCAAGGAAGTTCTTAATGCGCAAATCAAAGCATACGAGATACAGGGCATATTTCAGATCAAGAATGCGTTCAACCGTCACGGTCTGGATCATACGATACTTGTCAAGATCGCATCCACTGCTGTTACTGCGCATTTGATGCAGCTGGACAAAGAACAAGCTCTCAGTGCCTTGAGCCATGCATGGCAAGACGGACACCCGCTTCGCACTTTTCGACAAGCACCGAATGTAGGCCCGAGAAAAGGTTGGGCAGCGGGAGATGCTTGCTCGCGTGCTGTTCACCTCTGCTTGCTCGCAAGAGCTGGCCAGCCTGGCGCACCAAATGTCCTGACGACTCCACGATGGGGCTTCTACGATGCGCTTTTTGGAGGGAATACTTTCGTGCTCCCAAGACCATACAGTAGTTTTGTCATGGAATATCACTTCTTCAAGTTGGTTGCTGCAGAGGCGCATGCGATTTCCGCGGCACAAGCAGCTGTTCAGCTCGCTAGAACAATGAAGACCGAAAACATCAAAATCAAGGATATTGAGAAGCTTACAATCCGGACACAATCGGCTGCGAAGACCATCATCGATAAGGTCGGTCCCCTACGCAATCGTTCTGATCGAGATTACTATCTAGACTAGTTATATTCCTTATAATTCTATTATTTTATTATATTTTAATATTTTAATATCTTATATAATAATAATTATTAAATAGTCTATAGTTTATAAAAATAGACTATAGGGGTTTAACTAAGTTAATAGCTAGATAGATATATATATATATATATAAAATAAAAATAATAAAATAATTTAACTTAAATAATAATTCTTAGTTTATAGTTAAGGGACTTTAGATAAAAGTTCTTTTTATTTAAAAGAATTATACGAAGCTCTATATATATAAATCCTATATTTATAAGACCCTAGAACTAAGTATAATTAATTAGAAGTTATAATAGCTAAGATAGTCTTCTAATTAACTAATAGTAGAATCGATATATTAAAGCTATTCTAAGATAGTACTATAAAAGTATAAGAATAGGGGGTTCTTATACCTAAATAGAGCTTAGTATACTAAATAAGCTAACTAACTATTAGACTAATTCTTAGGATTATCTAATCTACTAACTAAAATAGGAAATAAGTAAAATAACTAGGTTATCTAGGGAATAGATTATAATATTATCTCTCTTCTAGAATAAGATCTTATTCTTAAGAGTCTTAATAAACGAATAATTAAGAAAACGCTTTTAGAGAGGGAAGAAAAGAGTAGAAGAGATAAATAAATATCTATATCTATTACTTTCTACTAAAAAAATAATTTAACTAATATTCTCTAGATTATTCTTAAAGTATATTAATATTATATAGTTCTATATATATCTACTTATTTTATTATATAAATTATTATCTAAAAAATATTTTTCTAATATATATACTATATAATATACTTAATATATCTAAAGAATATTATAAAATCTATAAAAGAATACTAATAATTTAATTTTTTATATTACCTAAAAGTTATATACGTATAGTTCTACTAGAGAATAAGACTTACTTCTTCTATATTTTTATTTATAATAAAGTAAGGCTATAGAAGGATACTTTAAGCTTAAGAATAATTACTATAAACTCTAAATATTATACTACCTATTTTAGTAGATTATAAAGGGAGAGTATTCTAAACTTAGAGATAATTATTATAAGCTCTAGATATTATACTATTTATTTCGATAAGCTATAAAGAGAGGATACTCTAAGCTTAGAAGTAATTAAGGTAATTATTATAAACTTTAAGTAGTATACTATTTACTTTAGTAGATTATAAAGAACTAGAATTTATACTTAATATTAACGATTTTTCTAAATTTCTATCTTAATTAATATCTTATCTTCTAACTAGGGGCTAAGAATCTTATTTTATAATATAGCTTCTAACTACTAGATTAATTATTTAGATAGATTTAGCTTCTTAAAGTACTTAACGTATTTTATAAACGAGTAGATTATATAAGCAAGCGGGCTATCCTAAAATATACTAAAAAACCTAAATTTTAATCTTAAATATCTTAATAACTACTTTATAATAATTTCTAAAATTCTAAATATAAGCTCTTATATATATAATATAGTACCTATTAAAATCTTAGAGTATATAGCCTAGTAGTTATAGAGATATTTAAAAATATCTTACTTTTTAGCTCCTAAAGTCTATATCTCTAAATATTTCAATAACTACTAGGCTATACGCTCTAATATTTTAATAGATACTATATTATATATATAAAAGCTTATTTTTAAAATTTTAGAAATTATTATAAAGTAGTTATTAAGATATTTAAGATTGAAATTTGGGTTTTTTGGTATATTTTAGGGTAGCCCGCTTGCTTATATAGCCTACTCGCTTATAAAATACGTTATTATAAAACTCTTTTATCTTTTAGACTATATTTATAAAATTACTTACTAGATAATAAATTAAATCTAGATTATAGTCTATCTACTTTATTTAATAGTAGAGTTTATTATAAATAATCTAACTATTAAGAATATAAATTACTAGTTACTTAAAATATCTATTTACTTTTATAACTAGTTCTTTAAGAAGTACTTAACTAGGTAATAGATCTTATATAGCTTTATATAATCTATTTATATAGAAAATATTATATATCTTTATATAAAAGAGTAGTTAGACTATATAAAAGCTATATCTTTAGTTAATAATAAGATATAATTCGTATATTTACTAGTCTAATTTTAGACTTAGTTTTAAGGTAGTAAATTTCTTAGATATAATATAAACTTAGTCTTCTATATTAAAATCTAGAAGATAATATTTTTTATTAGCTTATTAGCTCTAGGCTTTTTAAACTATTATAATATTAGTATAGATATAATTATAAACCTATTAGACTATATTAACTTAGATTTTTATAAACTCTTAGATTATTTATATAGTTATATTATCTAGTAATTTAAAAGGTTTATAAATATATTCTTACTAATTCTAATAGTAATAAGTCTTATAATTAAATTCGATCTTAAATAGAGAAAATCCTATTATATTATATAAAAGAATTACTTAAACCTAGTCTATACTAGGTAGAAGATTAGACTAGTTATTCTAGTAGAAGTTTATATAGGGGTATAATTATTAGTTTAGCTATTAATTAAAAACTTCTATATTACTATTAGTTTATAAATAGTAGACTATATATAATAATTAACTAATTTTTATAAATTTATATAATTCTTTTATAACGTATAATATAAACTATAGATTTTAATCTAAGACTATAGTATATAAAGGACTAAAGACTTACTATATATATATATAGTAGAAAGTAACTATATCTTTAATAATAGTAGTCTTAAAGTAAGATAATAAAAACGTATATTTTAATAACCTATATATTATTATAAATATACTATTATATTCTTTATATTTCTTTAAAAAGTTTTTAAAGTATATAAAAATATCTTTTTATACCCTCTTAAATATAGAAAGTAGTTTAAAAAGGTTTAGAATCTTATTTTAAGACTTATAGCTCTATTAATACTATTTATAATTTCTTATATAGTACTTTATATTCTTATTTATTATATCTTTTTTTTTATTTTTTTTTCTAAGTAAAAGCTATATTATATAACTATATTATTATAAAGAAGTTTTTCTACTTAATAATAAACTATATATATTTAAAAATTAGTACTAAAATTTTAACTATATATAAAAAGAGTAGAAAGCTTAATATTAGCTAGTAGAATAATAAATAGCTAATACTAGTTTTATTTAATATAAGTCTTAATACGTAGTCTAGAGAAAGAAGATAAGATATAAAAGAGAGAAACTACTAGAACTAAAAAATACGAATTAAGAGATATAAACTAAGAGATATAAACTAAAAAAATAAATTAAAAAAGTAGTACTTATCTATTATATTAAATAGCTATATACGAAGATATAAAAGACTATCTATTTAATAATCGAATATTATATACTATATAAAGTATAATAAGTTAACTAATCTTCTATAATAAGTCGAATACTATCTACTAAACTATAATTATTAATATTAATAATATTTCTAAGAAAGTAAAGGGACGTTTAAAAAAGAAGCTATAAGAACTAGAATTAAGAAGTAAGAAGATAGTAAAACTAAATAATATTAGAATATTATATCTTCTTATCTTTAATAATAAGATTCTTCTTTAGGTACTTAGTATAGTATATCTATATTAATATAGGAATATAGCTAACTAGTAATATAGTCTTAATTTTAATAAATAAGACCTTTATTTATAATTAGAATATAAGACTATAATAGATAATTAATAATACTAATCTAGATATCTATTTCTTCGAGTTCTTAGTAGAGTATAGAGGATCTAAATAGCTAGCGAATATCTTAATAATGAAGATAATAATATAGAAGTAAGAGAAAGAAGGAACTAATAGAGTTTTATTCTAAAATTAGAAAAGTTTTTTAATTATTATATAATTAAACTATTTAATATTTATCTATAGATCTTAATTAAGATATCTTATTATATCTTAATAATATAGATTTCTTAGAAGTCTAATAGTTTTCTTTATATTTAGATAAGTAGTAATTTATATTATATAAACTATCTAGATAAGATAAATCTTAAAAAACTCTACTTTAAATATTATTAACTTCTCTATTTAAAGAAGAAGTCTAGATAGGATTAGAAATAAGTACTTATATTCTTAATAAGCTAATTCTTACTCTAGTTTAAGTATAGTTTATATATAATTTTTATAAAGTATATAGTTAAAAAGTAGATAAGAATATACTTTAGTTTTATACTTAAAATCTTAGATATTAGTAATAACTATTAATATAGCTATTATAGTAGAAGTCTATTTAAAGGAAATAAAAATATAAGTTTTAATAGCTTTATTTTTTTTCTTTTAAGTTTTTATCTTCTTCTATTTTTAAAAAAAGGTATTTATAATAATATTAGTAGTTCTAAAATAATAATAAATAGTATAGTAGTAATTTATAAGCTTCTCGACCTAGTAAGTTTATTATAAAATTAGTTTATACTTAGTTAAAAAAGACTCTAGTATTAAATAATTAGTAATAACTTAAAAGGATTTATTTAGTTATAATTTTATAAGCTAGATCTTCTATTTATTTAATTTACTTATAACTATAAGTATCTTTTTATTATAGATCTTATAGTTTATTTTTATAGACTTTATTATCTTTATAAAATAGATTATAAGTTATTAAATTCTATTATTTTAAAGCTATATAAAAGTATTTATTAGAATACTATTACTTATATTAATTTTTATACGGGTTCTATAATAGAATAAGTAATATCTTATAATAATATTTAAATATAATAATATCTAACTTTTCTTAAATATAGCTTACTTCTTAGATTTAAAAGTATAGAATTTTTACTTTTATAATAGTTAGATAAGTAGGTAGATTATATAACTATAGTCTTTTAGCTATTTATAATAATAATTATAAAAGTCTAAATAAACTTATAATTCTTTTAAATTATAAATTCTTTTTAATCTTTAATAGTTATTATTTTATTAGAGTTTATATAAATCTCTTTATTATTAATAATAAAATTTAAAAATTTTATTTTAGTAATTATAAACTTACTCTTTTTAATATTAACCTATAGTCTAGTCTTTTTAAGCTTATTTAGAATTTTACTTATATATTTCTTATATTTAAAAGAATCTTTTAAATAAATTAAAATATTATTTATATAAGTAATATAAATCTTATTAAATTTATTCTTAAGTACTTAATTAATATAGTACTAAAAGATTATTAGTCTATTATATAGTCTAAAAGGTAGAATATAATATTTATAATTCTTATACTATATTTTAAAAGTTATAAGGTTTTCTATATTAAGGTCTAGTTTAATATAATAAAAGACTTAATATATATTTAGTTAAGTAAAGATTTTTACTTTAAAGAGTTATATTAGTATTTCTTTAATTAAAAGAATAGCTATAATATTCTTCTTTATAACTACGTTAATTTTTTAGTAATTAATATAGAATTTCTACCTCTTTTCTAGCTTTTTAGTAAATAGAATAAATAAGATAAAGTTAATATTATTAGTTATAATAAAGTCTTTCTTTAAATACTCTTTTAAGTAAGCTTTTAGTAATTTTAGATATTTAAGAGATATATTATAAAATAAATTTATATTAAACTTATTTATATTATTCTTAAAAATAATTTTATAATTAATATTTTTTCTTTTAAAGAGTAGTTTATTTAAGTTAACCTTAGAGAAGTAGTCTAAAGTAGCTTCTATATAATCTTTATAAGAGAGCTTCTTTATTATTATATCTTATATATTTTATTCTACTAAATCTTTTAATTATCTATTTTTAATTAATAAGTTAATTTTATATAGACTAGTAGCTTTTAGAATAATCTCTTTCTTATCTATAAACTTCTATATATTAGAAGACTTAGAAAAAAAAATATTAAATTTATTACTAGTAGTCTACTCTAGTAGATTATTAAAGATAGATATTACTTTCTTTTTCTTCTTATTATTATTTTAATAGTCTTATTAGTATTTTTTAAATTTAGTATCTCTTAAATTACTATTAGTATTATTATTTATATTCCTTTATATTTTCTTAGAAGTAGTTAACTAGTTTTTTATTATCTATAGTAGAACTTTAGTAGACTTATAAACCCTCTTTTAGAGAATTATAAGAATTTAAATAGGAATTTCTAAATTAAGTATTAGATTCTTTCTAAGTAAATAGATCTTCTTCTATACTTTAATCTATTAATTAATTAAATTATTATAGTATAAAGTATTATTTTAATATTCTAGTACTAGCGTTAGATTTAGCTTTCTTATAGTAATTAGATTATATTTTATTTACTTTAAAATATTATCTAGCTAGTATAAAGTCTAGTTATAATAGTTAATTAAGAACTAGGTTTACTTAAAGAATTTTCTTTTAAGTATTATATTATAATATTTAATTTTATAAAAAAGAAATTAAATAGATATATTCTTTTCCTAGATTAAAAGATTAGCTTAAATAGTTATATTAACTAAGTAATTATATTTCCTATTAAATCTATTAAAAGGAATTAGTTTCTTTAATTAATAGAAGATAAACTTTAGCTTTTTTTTACTACCTTTAAATATTTAGAGTAGACTAATAGATATATACTAGTACTATTATTTACTAATTTTCTTAACTATATAGCTAGACTATTTACTATAAGTTAAATAAGAAGTATAAATAATTTTAAATTAATAAGCTATAATATCTTAATAAGCTATTAATAATTAAAGGATTTAATTACTTTTATATAGGTTATTAAGAAGAATTATAAGTTTAACCTTAGTATAAATAGTTATAAAAGAGGATTACTTAAGATCTTTCTCTAAACTCTACTACCTACTTAAAATTCTTTAGACTTATTAAAGCTCTTTCTAAAACTTTTTAACTTATCTTTTAAAAAAGTTTCTTTTTTTATTAAATTAATTATACTTAGTCGTAGTATTTATAAAGATATTTTTAATAATTATATCTACTTCTATAATAATTACTAGTCTTTTAGCTATAATAAGATAAAGATTATTATTTATTAGAATATTAGTAATTAAGTTAGGTCTCTTCTAGGTAGCTAGTATATCCTAGACTATATTATAGTCTAGAAATTCTTTTTATCCTTTAATATTTATTAGATAGAGGATTTAAAGTCTATTTTCTTCTTTAAGTAATTTAAGTCTCTTAATATATTAATTAATCTTCTTCTTAAGACTATCTTAATTTATACTCTTCTTTTAATAGAGAAAGATAATCTTAAGAATCTAGAGGTTAATATATATTTTTTTATTAATAAACTTCTTTAAGAAAGTTAGTTTATAAATTTTAATTAATTTTTACTAGTATACTTCTTTCTTAGAAGAGAGCTACTTACTTTTAACTATTACGACCTATTTTTTAAGTAATCTAGTTATTTTACTTATTTCCTATTTCGGTTAGTAGATTAGATAATCCTAAGGATTAATCTAATAGATAGTTAGCTTATTTAGTACGTTAAGCCTTATTTAGGTATAAGAACCCCCTATTCTTATACCCTTATAGTACTATTTTAGAATAACTTTAATATACTAATTCTACTATTAATTAATTAAAAGACTATCTTAATTATTATAACTTCTAGTTAATTATACTTAGTCCTAAAGTCTTATATTATCCTAAGATCTCTAAATTTTAGCTAGAGATAACGATTAAATATTAATCTTTAAAATTCCTAGAGATCTATAGTACTTAGGGTAAATAGTATATAGTACTTTCTTAAATAAGTCTTAAAACTAACTACTTTAAGCCCTAATATTATTAAAGTATCTAGTACTTCTTTTAGAGAGAAGAAATCTATAAAAGTATTATATAGGATTAAATTTATATTCTAAACTCTATAATTAACTTATTTTTATATAATTAACTAAATTACTAAATTAGTATAATAATAAAATAGTAGATACTAAGGACTAAATAGATTCTTTAAAGTCTAGTCTATTTAATAAATAGTTCTCTTACTCTATCTCTCTATAAAAGAAAGATAAAGATAAGATATAAGTTTTAAGTATAATAAGAAATATATAAGCTATAAGTAGGACTTAAAGTAAGACTAAAAGCTAAAAGTTCTCTTCTAAAGAAGAAGTATACTAATAAAAGCTAATTAAGACTTATAAACTAATTCTCTTAGAGATATTTATTAATAAAGAGGTATATATTAACCCCTAGACTTTTAGAATTATCTTCTCTTCTTAAAAGAAAAGTATAAGTAAAGATAGTCTTAAAGAGAAGATTAATAAGTACGTTAAGAGGGTTAAATTATTTAAAGAAAAAAATAGATTCTAAATCTTCTACTTAATATATAAGAAAGGATAAGAAGAATTTCTAGACTATAATATAATTTAGAATATACTAGTTACCTAGAAGGAATCTAATCTAATTACTAATATCTTAATAAATAATAATCTCTATCTTATTACTACTAAAAGATTAGTAACTACTATAGAAGTAGATATAATTATTAGAAATATCTTTATAAATACTATAACTAATAAGTATAACTAGTTTAGTAAGAAAAGAAATAATTATAGAAGATAATTTAAAAAACTTTAAGAAGAGTTTTAATAAGTCTAGAGAATTATAAGTAGATAGTAAAGTTTAAAGAAAGATCTTAAGTAATTCTTTCTTATAGTTATTTATACTAAGACTAAACTTATAATTTATTTTTAATATAATTCTAAGTCTATTCTTAAGACTCTACTATTATAGTATAATCCTAATAATAGATAAAATATAAAGAAGATAGAACTCCTCTTTATAATAATATAGTTAAATAACTTAAATATTAGTCTTTAAAGAACCCTTTTTATCTATTATACTCCCTTTTAAACCTTTAAGCTCCTAGGAAGGTTCTAATAAGATTTAGTTTAGTATTTAATCTTTTAATTAAGCTTCTTATAAAAAAAGCTAACTATTAAATTAATTATATTTCTAAATCTAATATAAACTTCTCTATTTAATAAGAATTATTATAAGTATCTATTAGATTTAGATATACTATTCTTTACTATAAAGAAAATAGAAAATACTTCTACTTTTTACTTTAGTATCTATTCTATAAAATTCTTATTAATTTTATTAGAGTTCGTAATTATTACTTTAAATAATAAAATATAGGTTCTTATTTAGAAGGAGAATATTATAGAAAATTATTAAAGTAAATTCTTATAAACTTTTAACTTCTAAAAGATTATATTTTATCTTAATCTTATTTTATTTAAAAATAATAGAGAGCTTAAGTTAAAGAACTAGCTCTATAATATAGAATAGAAACTTACTATTAATAAGAACTAGTATATATAAGAAATCTTCTAGTAAATAGCTAAGATTTATTAAGTTTATATTATATTTTAACTAGTAGATCTAGTAAAAGACTATATTTAAATATAATTAAATTTTAGAAAAGAAGAAGTAGACTTTATATCTAATATAAATTTATTAGAATATATTAAAAAATATTATAAAGATTTCTATATAAAGAAAAAGATAAAAGTTAAATTCTACTAATTATATATAAATATATTTAGCGAAGTTAATAACTTTATTAAGAATTTTAAGTATTTAGTAATAAAGATTTATCTATCTTACTACTAGTAAAACGAAGAATTCGTAGATAAGCTCTACTTTAATCTAAAAAATAAGGTAGATTTATTTAATAATAATAATTCTACCTTTAGTAAGCTATATAAATATATTACTTTAGTTAATAAAATATTACTTAAGAATAACTAGTTATAAATAGATAGAGGTATAGAATAAATATATTAAATTATCTAACTATCTAGCTAGAACGCGAGTAGAGGGTCTTATATATAGATTATACTAGATCTAGTAACTAAATTAATTACTATAAATTAGTATATAGTTACTATAACTTATTATTATATAGCTACTATAACTTATTATTATATAGCTACTATAAGTTTAGTATAAAGTTATAGTAAATTAGTATAAATTATTATATAAATAAAGTAATTATATAATATATAACGCTCGACTACTTATATATCCCTTTTAGATTCGAATATAGATTTAAAGCTAAAGTTTATTTATAAGTTTTAAAGTTTATTTATTAGTTTTAAAGTTTAATTTTTAAAGCTTATTATTAGTTAATAGATCTCTCTCTTCTTATAAATGTAAGGAGCTATATTATAGATTAAGAACTAGTCTTTATATTAGTATAGTACTAGATAGATAGCTACTACTATTATAGTATATATAGATTTCTTATATAATTAAATATTTCTAGAGATATAAGACTCTTAATTTTACTTTATATAGTATACTAATAGAATTAATATACTAGTTTATTAGTTAAATAGTCTATATAGTTAGTTATAAAGTCTATATAGTTAGCTAAAATACCTATATAGTAGGAAAATCCTTAAAGTTTAGAAGTAATACCTAATTCTCGTATTTTTACCTAGGTAGTAATTTAGTAAGGTCGTTAGCTAGTTAACTATTTAATAAGATATATAAGATATATAAGATATTAATATTATCTAATAATACTTTCTAATAAAGTTAGTAGTAATAGATATTAATATATTATATTATAGTCTTAAGTTATAAAGTAGATAAGATAAGTAACTAAATTATTTACTAATTATTATAGTATATTAATCGTTTATAATTTAGATTAAATCCGATATATTTAAATACTCTCTATTACTATATTAGCTTAGTACTAGCTAATAAGATAGCTATTAGTTTTATCTTAGTTATTAATTTTATAATATATCGTTATAGTATAGCTTTCTAATTAATAGGTCTACTAAATAGAAAGAATATATATTCTTATAAGCTCTTTTAAGTAGTCTTATAATTAGTAAAAAAGATATCTAATACTCTATAGAAGTTAGATATTAATTTAAATATAAGTTTATTAGTAATATAGATAGATTTAATAGATAATATCTAGATATTATTATAAAGGATTTATAAGAAACTTATCTAGCTTTAAATAAGCTTTTAAGACATTTAGACGGGTAGCTTCTAATATATAGCTAATAGATCTAACTAGTTATATATATTATTACTTAATTAAATCTATTATTTCGTTCTTTAAGGCTATTAGTTCCTCGAGTAGTAGTAATATAGTAGGTAGCTTTAAGTAGAACTTTAGTAAAGGATACTTTTAAGTAAACTTCTTAATATATAAGCTCTATAATAGCTAGATTAAGCTACTATCGTAATCTTTAATAGTTTAAATACTATAGAACGTCTATAATTCTTCTAAAGATTTAATCTTATATTATTATAATAGCTTATACTTAAATTCGTATAGAGTAGTTATATATACTAGTATACTAAGAATAATAATATTATTAATAAAGAAGAAGACTAGTAGCTTCTTATTTTTCTATAGATAGGAAGTATTCTTAATAGATATAAGGCCTAGCTCTATAAACGTTTTAATAAGCTCTTTATACTAGAGTAATAGAAATATCTTTAGACTATAGAGCGTTTAGTATAGTTTCTATAGATAATTAGAATTAAAGAATCCTTTTAGCTAATAATAATAGACTAGTATTAATAGCTTAGTATTAGTAAACGCGTTAATAGTATTATATTAATAAATTTCTATATTAAAGTAGGTAGTAATAGCTACTAGAGCTCGAAATATTCGAATAGCTAGTATAGTAGCGTAGGTATCTTCTACTATTATTTATAGATCGTTATATATATAAATCTAAGTCTTATATTTTAATAGATAGTCTTAATTATTAAGATTATATTTATATACCTATATTAGTAGAAGAACCTTATTATCTTAAGTATATTAGATATTATATTTATTCTAGAATATTAGTTTATAGGTTTCTTTATACTTAATTATTACTAGTTCTTATTATATAGCTTATAGAAAGCCCTTCTTATATAGAAATAGTAGCTTTATTATATCTTTATAGTACTTTAGTTCTACTAGTAGCTCTATATATTTAAATTATATTTTTAGTATTATTATTAAGATAGCTATAAGACCCTAGGACTAAGTATAATTAACTAGGAGTTATAATAGTTAAGGTAGTCTTCTAATTAACTAATAGTAGAATCGGTATATTAAAGCTATTCTAAGATAGTACTATAAGAATATAAGAACGGAGGGTTCTTATACCTAAATAGGGCTTAGCGCGCTAAATAAGCTAACTAACTATTAGACTAATCCTTAGGATTATCTAATCTACTAACCAAAATAGAAATAAGTAAAATAACTAGATTACCTAGGGAATAGGCTATAATATTACCTCTCTTCTAAAATAAGGTCTTATCCTTAAGGGCCTAGTAAACGAATAATTAAGAAAAAATACTTTTAAAAGGAGAGGAGAAGAGGTAAAGAGAGTAAATAGGTATCTATATCTATTACTTTCTACTTAAAAAGCGATTTAACTAGTACCCTCTAGATTATTCTTAGAGTATATTAATATTATATAGCCCTATATATATCTACTTATTTTACTATATAAATTATTATTTAAAAAATATTTTTCTAATATATATACTATATAACGTACTTAGTATATCTAAAGAACGTTATAAAATATATAAAAGGATATTAATAACTTAGTTTTTTATATTACCTAGAAGTTATATATATATAGTTCTACTAGAGGATAAGACTTACTTCTTCTATATCTTTATTTATAGTAAAGTAAGACTATAGAGAAGTACTCTAAGCTTAAAGATAGTTACTATAAACTCTAAATATTATACTACCCGTTTTAATAAACTATAAAGAAGGGGTACTCTAAGCTTAGGGATAATTACTATAAGCTCTAGATTATATACTATTTATTTTAATAAACTATAAAAGAAAGATACTTTAAGTCTAAGGATAATTACTATAAGCTATAGACTATATACTATTTATTTTAGTAAACTATAAAAGAAAGATATTTTAAGCCTAGAGGTAATTACCCTAAGCTCTAGATATTACGTTATTTATTTTAGTAGACTATAAAGGGTAGAGGTCTATACTTAATACTAGCGATTTTTCTAGATTTCTATCTTAATTAGTATCTTATCTTTTAACTAGGGGTTAAGGAACTTATTTTATAACGTAGCTTTTAACTATTAGACTAGTCGTTTAGATAGGTTTAGCTTATTAAAGTATTTATTATAGAACTCTTTTACTTTTTAGATTATATTTATAAAATTACTTACTAAATAATAGATTAGATCTAAGTTATAGTCTATTTATTCTATTTAATAGTAGAGCTTACTATAAATAATCTAGCTATTAAGAATATAAACTATTAGCTACTTAGAATACCTATTTACTTCTATAGCTAGTTCTTTAGAAAGTACTTAACTAGGTAATAGATCTTATATAGCTTTATATAATCTATTTATATAAAAAATATTATATATCTTTATATAAAAGGATAACTAGACTATATAAAAGCTATATCTTTAGCTAATAATAAAATAAGATCTATATATTTACTAGTTTAATTTTAGACTTAGTCTTAAGGTAGTAAATCTTTTAGATATAATATAAACTTAATCTTCTATATTAAAATCTAGAAAGTAGTATTTTCTATTAGCTTATTAGCTCTAGGCTTTCTAAACTACTATTATATTAGCTTAGATATAATTATAAATCTATTAGACTATATTAGTTCGGGTTTTTATAAACTTTTAAACTATTTATATAATTATATTATCTAGTAATTTAGAGGGTTTATAGATATATTCTTACTAATCCTAGTAGTAATAAGTCTTATAGCTAAATTCGATCTTAAATAGAAAAAATTCTATTATATTATATAGAAGAATTACCTAGACCTAGTCTATACTAGATAGAAGATTAGACTAGTTATCTTAATAAAAGTTTATAAAGGGGTATAATTATTAGTTTAGCTATTAATTAAAAACTTTTATATTACTATTAGTCTATAAATAGTAGGCTATAGATAATAACTAGTTAATTTTTATAAATCTATATAATTCTTTTATAAAGTCTAATATAAACTATAGATTTTAATTTAAGACTATAGTATATAGAGAACTAAAGACTTACTATATATATATATAGTAGAGAGTAGCTATATCTTTAATAGTAATAGTCTTAAAATAGAGTAATAAGAAAGTATATTTTAATAATCTATATATTACTATAAATATATTATTATATTCCTTATAGTCCTTTAAAAAGCTTTTAAAGTCTATAAAGATATCTTCTTATACCTTCTTAGGTATAGGAAATAATTTAAGGAAATTTAAAGTTTTATCTTAAAACTTATAACTCTATTAGTACTACTTATAGTTTTTTATATAATATTTTATATTCTTATTTATTATATTTTAATAATATAGATCTCTTAAAAGTTTAATAGTTTTCTTTATACTTAAATAAGTAGTAATCTATATAGTATATACTATTTAGATAAAATAGATTTTAAGAAACCCTACTTTAGGTACTACTAATTTTTCTTTTTAGAGAAAAAGCCTAGATAGGGTTAAGAATAGGTACTTATATTCTTAACGGGCTAACTTTTACTCTAGTTTAAGTATAATATATATATAATTTTTATAAAGTATATAGTTAAGAAGTAAATAAGAATAAGCTTTAGTTTTATACTTAAAATTCTTAGTATTAGTAATAGCTATTAAGATAGCTATCGTAGTAGAGGTCTATTTAAAAAGAATAAAGATATAAGTTTTAGTAACTTTATTTTTTTTCTTCTAAATTTTTAACTTCTTCTATTTTTAAGAGAGGGTATTTATAATAATATTAGTAGTTATAAAATAATAATAAATAATATAATAGTAATTTATAAGTTTCTTAGTCTAATAAGTTTATTATAAGATTAGTTCGTACTTAGTTAAGAAATACTCTAGTATCTAATAATTAATAATAACTTAAAAGGGTTTATTTAGTTATAATTTTATAAATTATATCTTTTATTTATTTAAATCTCTTATAACTATAAGTATCTCTTTATTATAAATCTTATAGTTTATTTCTATAAACTTTATTATCTTTATAAAGTAGATTATAGATTATTAGATTCTATTATCTTAGAGTTATATAAAGATATCTATTAAAATACTATTACTTATATTAGTTTCTATATAGATTCTATAGTAAAACGAGTAATATCTTATAATAATATCTAAATATAATAATATCTTACTTTTTTTAAATATAGCTTACTCTTTAGACCTAAAGATATAGAATTTTCTCTTTTATAGTAATTAAGTAAGTAGATAGATTATATAATTATAATCTTTTAGTTATTTATAGTAGTAGTTATAAAAGTCTAAATAAGCTTATAATTCTTTTAAAGTTATAGATTTCTTTTAATCTTTAATAGCTACTATCTTATTAAGGTCTATATAGATTCCTTTAGTACTAATAATAAAATCTAAGAACTTTACCTTAATAACTATAAATTTACTCTTTTTAATATTAACTTATAGTCTAGTCTTCTTAAGCTTATCTAGGATTTTATTTATATATTTTTTATACTTAAGAAAGTCTTCTAAATAGATTAAAATATCGTCTATATAGATAATATAAATTTTATTAATTTTATTCTTAAGTACTTAATTAATATAGTACTAAAAGATTACTAGTTTATTATATAGTTTAAAAGATAATATATAATACTTATAATTTCTATACTATATTTTAAAAGTTATAAGGTCTTCTATATTAGGGTCTAATCTAATATAATAGAAGATTTAATATATATTTAGCTTAATAAAGATCTTTACTTTAGAGAGTTATATTAATATCTCCTTAATTAAAAGAATAATTATAATATTCTTTTTTATAACTATATTAATTTTTTAGTAATTAATATAGAATCTCTATCCCCCTTCTAGCTTTTTAGTAAATAGGATAGATAAGATAAAGTTAGTATTACTAGTTATAATAAAACTTATTTTTAGATACTCTTCTAAGTAAGCTTTTAGTAACTTTAGATATTTAAGGGATATATTATAAAATAAACTTATACTAAACTTATTTATATTATTCTTAAGAATAATTTTATAATTAATATTCTTTTTTTTAGAGGATAATCTATCTAAGTTAATCTTAAAGAAGTAGTTTAGAATAACTCCTATATAATCTTTATAAGGGAGCTTTTCTACTATTATATCTTATATATTTTATTCTACTAAGTCTTTTAATTATCTATCTTTAATTAATAAGTTAACTTTATATAGACTAGTAGCTTTTAATATAATTTCCTTCTTATTTATAAACTTCTATATATTAAAAGGCTTAAGAAAATATATATTAAATTTATTATTAGTAGTTTATTTTAGTAGATTATTAAGAATATATATTACTT
Organism: Darksidea phi; assembly: GCA_030770425.1. Taxonomy (NCBI): domain Eukaryota; kingdom Fungi; phylum Ascomycota; class Dothideomycetes; order Pleosporales; family Lentitheciaceae; genus Darksidea; species Darksidea phi. The sequence goes on along the minus strand of JASJFT010000199.1, from coordinate 53,812 downwards.
TTTTTTTCTTCTTATTATTTTTTTAGTAACTTTATTAGCTTTTCTTAGATTTAGTACCTTTTAAATTATTATTAGTATTATTATTTATATTCCTCTATATTTTTTTAAAAGTAGCTTACTAGTTCTTTATTATTTATAATAGGGCTTTAGTAAGCTTATAAACCTCCTTCTAGAGAATTATAAGGGCTTTAATAGAAATCTTTAAACTAAGTATTAGATTCTTTTTAAATAAGTAAATCTTCCTCTATACTTTAATTTACTAATTAATTAGATTATTATAATATAAAGTATTATTCTAATATTCTAGCTCTAGCTTTAGATTTAACTTTTTTATAATAATTAAGTTATATTTTATCTACTTTAAAGTATTATCTAACTAGTATAAAGTCTAGTTATAATAGTTAATTAAGAATTAGATTTACTTAAAAAATTTTCTTCTAAATATTATATTATAATATCTAAGTTTATAGAAGAGAAATTAAATAGATATATTTTTTCTTTAGATTAATAGATTAGCTTAGATAGCTATATTAACTAAATAACTATATTTTCTATTAAACCTATTAAGAAGGATTAGTTTCTTTAATTAATAGAAGACGGGCTTTAGTTTTTTCTTTATTATCTTTAAATATTTAGAGTAGACTAATAGATATATACTAGTACTACTATTTACTAATTCTCTTAACTATATAATTAGACTATTTACTATAAGTTAAATAAAGAGTATAAATAATTTTAAATTAACGAGCTATAGTATCTTAATATATTATTAATAATTAAGGGGTTTAATTACTCCTATATAGGTTATTAGAGAGAAGCTCTTCTTTAATAGTTTTTATTTTTTAATAATATAAAGAAGATATTAAAATTATATTTTAAATTACTTTCTTTTTTATATAGGAAGTCTAAATAAACTTCTTCTTTAAAATTATTAAAAAAGATAGTATTAACTTTTATTTTTATAGTATTTTATATTACTTTATATATAATATAGTTAGAGTAATTTTATTATTTATTTCTTTTTTTATAATTAAAGTAATAGTCTTATTTTTTATACTTCTTAAAAGAGTAGTTATAGAGCTTAGATATATCTTTAAAATAAATAGACTTTTTTTTTAATTTATTAAAAAAGATCCTACTTATAGTTGACTACTTTCTCTTAAAAATAGCTAATTAGTTATTTTAGATAAGTTAGACCTTTTAATATTAATTATTCTTAAATAATATTCTATTAATTAAAGTTATATATTTATAAAGCTTACTAAAAATAAAATTACTATTATTAAATAAATTTACCTTATTTTTTAGATTAAAGTAGAACTTATTTATAAATTCTTTATTCTACTAGTAATAAGATAGATAGATCTTTATTATTAGATACTTAAAATTCTTAATAAAGTTACTAACTTTACTAAATATATTTATACGTAGTTAGTAGAATTTAACTTTTATTTTCTTCTTTATATAGAAATCTTTATAATATTTCTTAAAATATTCTAATAAATTTATATTAAATACGAAGTTTACTTTTTTTTTTCTAAAATTTAGTTATATTTAAATATAGTCTTTTACTAGACCTATTAATTAGAATATAATATAGATTTAATAAATCTTAGTTATCTATTAGAGGGTTTCTTATATATATTAGTTCTTATTAATAGTAAGTTTCTATTCTATATTATAAAGCTAGTTCTTTAACTTAGACTCTCTATTATTTTTAAATAAAATAAAGTTAAAATAGAATATAATCTTTTAGAAGTTAGAAATTTATAAGAATTTACTTTAATAATTTCTTATAATATTCTTCTCTTAAATAAGAACTTATATTCTATTATTTAAGATAATAGTTATAGATTCTAGTAAGACTAATAGAGATCTTATAGAATAGATATTAAAATAAAAAGTAAAAGTATATTCTATTTTCTTTATAGTAAAGGATAGTATATTTAAATTTAATAAATACTTATAATAGTTCTTATTAAGTAAAGAAGTCTATATTAGATCTAAAAATATAATTAATTTAGTAGTTAGCCTCTTTTATAAGAAGCTTAATTAAAAGATTAAATATTAAACTAAATCTTACTAGAACCTTCTTAGGAGCCTAGGGGTTTAAAGAGGAGTATAATAGATAAAAGAAGTCCTTTAAAGATTAATATTTAAGCTATTTAGCTATATTATTATAAGAAGAAGTTCTACCTTCTTTATATCTTATCTATTATTAGAGTTATATTATAATAGTAAAGTTTTAAAAATAAACTTAGAGTTATATTAAAAGAGAATTATAAGTCTAGTCTTAATATAAATAATTATAGAGGAGGACTACTTAAAGTTTTTCTTTAAACTCTACTACCTATTTATAGTTTTCTAAATTTATTAAAACTCTTTTTAGAATTTTTTAACTTACCTTCTATAGTTATCCCTTTTCTTAACTAATTAGTTAAACTTATTAGCTATAGTATTTATAAAGGTATTTCTACTAATTATATCTATTCCTATAATATTTACTAGTCTTTTAGCTATAATAAGATAGAGATTATTATCTATTAAAGTATTAGTAATTAGGTCGGGTCTCTTCTAAGTAGCTAGTATATTTTAGACTATATTATAGTTTAGAAGTTCTTCCTATTCTTTTATATTTATTAAATAGAGGATTTAGAGTTTATTTTCTTCTTTAAGTAATTTAACCCTTTTAATATACTTATTAATCTTTTCTTTAAAATTATCTTTACTTATACTCTTCTTTTAAAGAGAGAAGATAGTTTTAAGGGTCTAGAGATTAATATATATATTTTTATTAATAAATATTTCTAAGAGGGTTAGTTTATAAACCTTAATTAGTTTTTACTAGTATACTTTTTCTTTAAAGAAAGACTTTTAACTTTTAACTCTACTTTAAACTCTACTTATAGCTTATATATTTATTATCTAGCTTATAGCTTATATCTTATCTTTATCTTTCTTTTATAGAGAGATAAAGTAGAAGGACTATTTATTAAATAGACTAGACCTTAAAGAGCTAGCTTAGTCCTTAGTATCTATTATCTTATTATTATACTAGTTTAGCGATTTAGTTAATTATATAAAAATAAGTTAGTTATAGGATTTAGAATATAGATCTAACCCTATATAATACTTTTATAGGTCCCTTCTCTCTAAAAAAGGTACTAGATATTCTAGTAATATTAGGGCTTAAAGTAGTTAGTTTTAAGACTTATTTAAGAAAGTATTATATACTACCTATCTTAAGTACTATAAACCTTTAGGAATTTTAAGAAGTTAATATTTAGCTACTATCTTTAACTAAAATTTAGAGATCTTAAAATAATATAAGACTCTAGGACTAAGTATAATTAACTAGGAGTTATAATAACTAAAATAGCCTTCTAATTAACTAATAGTAGAATCGATATATTAAAGCTATTCTAAGATAGTACTATAAGAATATAAGAATAGAAGGTTCTTATACCTAAATAGGGCTTAGTATACTAAATAAGCTAACTAACTATTAGACTAATCCTTAGGATTACCTAATCTACTAACTAAAATAGAAAATAAGTAAAATAATTAGATTACCTAGGAAATAGACCGTAATAATAGCTATATAGACTAACTAGTAAGTATTAATAAAGAAGCTAGGGATCTTTTATATAGACTTCTTCTTTATTACTCTAATTAATTCTTTAGATAGAATATAATATTAATAAAGATTAATATCTATTAATTCTTAATACTCTATATAATTTAAATTAGGCTTAGTTCCGCGCTTATACTTTAAGGGTTAATTTAATAGCTATAATAGCTTAGATAAAGCTATTTCTAAAACTAATAGATTTAATATTAGGAGTTAATTTAATATAAGTTCCTAAGTAGTAGCTTAAATAGTAGTATAAGTAGTAGTCTAAGTAAAAGTTTAGATAGTAGATTCTATAACTTTTATAAGAGTTATATATTTATCTTTTAATAAGACTTCTAAAGAAGTATCTTTATTATTTAGTATAGATAGATAATATTTATAAGTAAATTACTCTAGTTTAAAATCTTAAAGAAGAAGATCTAAATCGTCTTATAATTAATAGAATAGATTCTCTTAAAATATAATATCTCTTATATAAATTATCTTACTATTATAAACTTTACTTCTTATCTTTAGTATCTAGATTCTATAGATATTTAATAAATTATAACTAACTAAATATTCTATTAGTACTTATAGGCTAAGCTTATTATCTTTAAGTATCTATTTATATAATACGTAGGCTCTATAGCTATAAATATATAAATAAGCTAATAATAGCTTTTTCTAATATATAATTTTAAATAGTATTTTCTAGTTTAGTACTTATATAGGTATTTAGTTAAGTAGATAGACTACTATTCTATAGATTTTAGGACTAAGAGCTAGTAGAAGATTTATTATAATTCCTATTAAATAGCTTCTCTTAATTAAACTTCTATCTAAGTACTTAACTAAGCTATTTTACTTAATAGTATATAATACTCGTATCTATAGTTTAATTTCTTCCTATAAATAATAGGCTTATATTAAGTCGTCTAATAGACTATAGTCTCGCTTATTATTAATTATTAGAAAGGTAATAGTTATATTAAATTCTTATTTAATAGCTCTATCTAGGTACCTAAGTATTATCTAAAGAGTAGACTTATTATACTTAGCTATTATATAGACTATATATAGTTTTAAGAATAAATTAAATATATAAAATATATATTAATAGCTATTATAGACTAGTATATTAAGCTTAATTAGATTAATAACTATAGTTTTAAACGGTTAGCTAGTATCTAGTTTATAGCTAAATTAATAAGAGATAATCTAATAGACTTTATTTTATAGGTACTTCTTATAGTAAATTATTTTAGGAGCTATTATACTATTATCTATATAAAGGTTTAAAATATTACTAGTTAACTAATTAATTATATTACTATTTAAATAATCTATAAGTAGATAAAGTTATAGCTTACTTAGTAATCTAGATTAAAGTAGTAAAGCTAAGATCTATAGTTAGTACTAATTAATAGTAAATACTACGTACTAAGTAGATTATAAAGGTTTAATATAATAGACTATAAGTTAGTATCTACTAATCTTAATAAGCTTTATAATATTCTAAGATTAAGTTTCTAATTAATATAAAATATTTCTTTCTAAGTCGAAATAGATATTTAATAAGAATAGTCGTAATAGGAATACTAGACTAGTAAAGAAGCTAGAGATTAGAACTACTTATTTAAATATTATCTTTCTTAGATTTAAAGATATTAATAAGGTTATATATATATTTTCCTAGATCTAAATAGCTATCTTTAAGTCTTTAACTAGAACGACGTCGTTAGATAAAGCTAGAGCTTCTTATTAGAACTTAGTAGGATTATTATAGATATAAATATTTATACCTAGGTCTAATATTTAGGAATAGAGAAGTAGATAGATATTATTAGCTATTAAGATATTATATACTACTAAGAATATAGTATAGACTTTATATTTATACTATAGTAAATTATTATCTATATTAATTTCTATTATATTAGCTATATTATTATTCTAGCTAGTCTACTTTTACTATTTATAATATTAATTTCTCTTATATATTTTAGTTAAAATATTCTTCTTATTCTTAGCTTTAAAATTAGCTATTTTCTTAGTCTTTTTAGGATCTTTTATAAATCCTTTCTTATATAATAAGGTATTAATATACTAGTACTATCTCTAGTAGTATAGATCTCTATATAGGTATAGCTTTAATAACTTTAATAACTTATTATTTTATTATCTCTTCTTATTATATAGAGATTATTCTTAATTTAGTATAGTTATAAATATACTATTATTAATATTTAGCTTTATAGTCTATATTATTCGGTAATAGTATAAGTAGCTAGCTAGTAGATTAGATAGTATAGGATTAATTAAGCTATTTAAACTAGCTTTTATATTAAATACTATAATAGCTATAATAGCTATATAGTCTAAATTAATCTATTTAATAGCTTATATTAGATTCTTATATAACCGATATTCTAATATCTCTAGTAGGTTAAGCTACGTAACTTAATTATAGATTATTAGAAAGATTATACTTTATTCTTTAAGATTTTCTTTATATATATATAATACTTTAGCTAAGTTATATACCTTCTAAATCTTATATTCTTAATTAACTAACGACGAGGCGAATAGCTACTTTAGAATCTTAAGCTAATCGTATAGTAATTTCTAATTCTTAATCTAAAAGATAAGGTCTTTAGCTAGTATATTAGCTATATAGGCTTCGATTTAACTAAGCTTATTCTTAGTTTTATAATATTCTTTTAGTTCTATATAGTAAATACTTAGATCCTTATTATACTAAGTTAGAGCTATTAAGCTAGGTTTAATTATTAGTAACCTATCCTCGTTAATAGATAGTATAGAATTAATAGGGCGTTTAGACTTATTTAGCTCTATAGAAGCTTTAGCTTTAGAATTAATATAGTTCTATATATTAACTATCTTAACTAGTCTTTATATAGTATAGATCTATAGGTTTTAATTATATAGACCTTAGAGAATAGTAATTAAACTAGCTTTTAATATAGTAGACGACGAGGTTATTATTTTATTATATAGAGAAGATTTAAAATAGATTATATAATATAAATAGATTAGACTAGACTTATAACTATAAGTAAATAGAAATATAGAATAAATATATTAAGTTATCTAACTATCTAGCTAGAATATAAGTAGAGGGTTTTATATATAGGTTATACTAAATCTAATAACTAAATTAATTATTATAAATTAGTATATAGTTACTATAACTTATTATTATATAATTACTATAGGTTTAGTATAAAATTATAGTAAATTAGTATAAATTATTATATAAATAGAGTAATTATATAATATATAGCGCTTAGCTACTTATACTAGTACTAGAAGGTCTAACTTATCTAAAATAACTAATTAGCTATCTTTAAGAGAAAGTAGTTAATTATAAATAGACCCTTCTTTAATAAGTTAAAAAAGAAGTCTATTTATTTTAAAGATATACCTAAGCTTTATAACTACTCTTTTATAAAATATAAGAAATAAGACTATTACTTTAATTATAAAAAAAGAAATAAGTAGTAAGATTACTTTAACTATATTATATATAAAGTAATATAAAATATTATAAAAGTAGAAGTTAATACTATCTTTTCTAATAATTTTAAGAAAGAAGTTTATTTAAACTTCCTATATAAAGAGGAAAGTAATTTAAAGTATAACTTTAATATCTTCTTTATAATATTAAAAAATAAAAGTTACTAAGAAAGAACTTCTTTCTAGTAGTCTATATAGAAGTAATTAAATCTCTTAATTATTAATAACTTATTAAGATACTATAGCTCGTTAATTTAAAATTATTTATACTTTCTATTTAACTTATAGTAAATAGTCTAGCTATATAGCTAAGAGAATTAGTAGATAATAATACTAGTATATATCTACTAGTCTACTCTAAATATTTAAAGATAGTAAAAAAAAAACTAAAGCTTATTTTTTATTAACTAAAGAAACTAATCCTTCTTAATAAGTTTAATAGAAAATATAGTTATTTAGTTAATATAATTATCTAAGCTAATCTATTAATCTAAAAAAAAAATATATTTATTTAATTCCTCTTTTATAAACTTAAGTATTATAATATAATATTTAGAAGAAAATTCTTTAAGTAAATCTAGTTTTTAATTAATTATTATAATCGAACTTTATACTAGTTAAATAATATTTTAAAATAAATAAAATATAATCTAATTATTATTAAAAAGTCGAATCTAAAGTTAGAGCTAGAATATTAAAATAATACTTTATACTATAATAATTTAATTAATTAGTAGATTAAAGTATAAAAGAAGACCTACTTACTTAAAAAAAATTTAATACTTAGTTTAAAGATTTCTATTAAAATTCTTATAATCTTTTAGAAAAAGATTTATAAGCTTATTAAAGTCTTATTATAAGTAATAAAGAACTAGTAGACTACTTCTAAGAAAATATAAAGGAACGTAGATAGTAATATTAATAATAATTTAAAAGATATTAAATCTAAAAAATACTAATAAAACTACTAAAAAAATAATAAGAAGAAAAAGACTATAATATTTATTCCTAATAATCTACTAGGATAGACTATTAGTAATAAATTTAATATATATTTTTTTAAGTCTTCTAATATATAAAAGTTTATAGATAAGAAAAAGATTATACTAAAAGCTACTAGTTTATATAAAATTAACTTATTAATTAAAAATAGATAATTAAAAGACTTAGTAAAATAGAATATATAAGATATAATAGTAGAAAAGCTTCTTTATAAAGATTATATAAGGATTATTCTAAACTACTTTTTAAAAGTTAACTTAGATAAACTATTCTTTAAAAGAAAAAGTATTAATTATAAAATTATTCTTAAGAATAATATTAGTAAGTTTAGTATAAGTTTACTTTATAATATATTTCTTAAATATTTAAAGTTACTAAAAGCTTATTTAGAAGAGTATCTAAAAAAAGACTTTATTATAACTAATAATACTAACTTTATCTTACCTATTCTATTTATTAAAAAGTTAGAAGAAGGGTAAAAGTTCTATATTTATTACGGTCTATTCTCTAGGTAATCTAATTATTTTCCTTATTTCCTATTTTAGTTAGTAGATTAGGTAATCCTAAGGATTAGTCTAATAGTTAATTAGTTTATTTAGTATATTAAGTCCTATTTAGGTATAAGAACCCTCTATTCTTATACCCTTATAGTACTATTTTAGGATAGCTTTAATATATCGATTCTACTATTAGTTAATTAGAAGGCTATCTTAGCTATTATAACTCCTAGTTAATTATACTTAGTTCTAAGGTTTTATATTATCCTAAGATCTCTAATTTTTAGTTAAAGATAATAGCTAAATATTAACCCCTTAAAATTCCTAGAGGTCTACGGTACTTAGAATAGATAGTATATAATACTTTCTTAAATAAGTCTTAAAATTAACTACTTTAAGCCTTAAGATTACTAAAGTACCTAGTACCTTCTTTAGAAAGAAGGAACCTATAAAAGTATTATATAGAATTAAACCTATATTCTAAACCCTATAATTAACTTATCTTTATATAATTAACTAAATTACTAAATTAATATAATAATAAAATAGTAAATACTAAGAATTAAGTAGACCCTTTAAGATCTAGTCTATCTAATAAATAGCCCTTTTATTCTATCTTTTTATAGAAGAAAGATAAAGATAAGATATAAATAATAAGCTAGATAATAAATATATAAGTTATAAGTAGGACTTAAAGTAGGGTTAAAAGCTAGAAGTCCTCCTCTAAGAAAGAAGTATACTAGTAAAAGTTAACTAAAACTTATAAATTAACCTCCTTAGAGGTATTTATTAATAAAGATATATATATTAATCCTTAAATACTTAAGACTATTTTTCCCCTTTAAGAGAAGAGTATAAGTAAAGATAATCTTAAAAAGAAGATTAATAAGTATACTAAGAGGGTTAAATTACTTTAAGAAGAAAATAGACCTTAAATCCCCTACTTAATAAATACTAAAGGATAGAAAGAACTTCTAAACTATAATATAGTCTAGGATATACTAACTATTTAGGAGGAATCTAATCTAATTACTAATACTTTAATAGATAATAATCTCTATCTTATTATAGCTAAAAGACTAGTAAATACTATAAAAGTAGATATAATTAGTAGAAATATCTTTATAAATATTATAACTAATAAGTTTAACTAATTAATTAAGAAAAGGAATAATTATAAAAGATAAGTTAAAAAGTTATAAAAAGAGCTCTAATAAGTCTAGAGAACTATAAGTAAGTAGTAGAATTTAAAGAAAGACCTTAAGTAGTCCTCTTCTATAGCTATCTATACTAAGACTAGATTTATAGTTCTCTATTAGTATAATCTTAAATCTACTTTTAAGATTCTACTATTATAGTATAACCTTAATAGTAAATAAGATATAGAAGAAGTAAGACTCTTCTTTATAATAATATAACTAAATAGTCTAAATATCGGCCCCTAAAGAACCTCTTTTATTTATTATATCTTACTTCTAACCCCTAGACTCCTAAAAAGGTTCTAGTAGGATTTAGTTTAGTATTTAATCCTTTAATTAAGCTTCTTATAAAAAAAGCTAACTATTAAACTAATTATATTTCTAGATCTAATATAGACTTCTCTACTTAATAAGGACTATTATAAGTACCTATTAGATTTAAATATACTACCCTTTACTATAAAGAAAATAAAAAATACTTTTACTTCTTACTTTAGTATCGACTCTACGAGATTTCTATTAGTCTTATTAGAATTTATAACTATTACTTTAGGTAATAGAATATAGATCTTTATTTAAGAAGAGAATATTATAAAAAATTATTAAAGTAAATTCTTATAAATCTTTAACTCTTAAAAGACTACGTTCTATTTTAACCCTATCTTATTTAAAAATAATAAAAAGTCTAAGTTAAAAAACTAGTTCTACGATATAGAATAGAAACTTACTATTAATAAGAACTAATATATACGAGAAACCTCTTAATAAATAACTAAGATCTATTAAGTCTATATTATATTCTAATTAATAGATCTAGTAAAAGACTATATTTAAATATAACTAAATTTTAAAAAAAAAGAAGTAAACTTTATATCTAATATAAACCTATTAGAATATATTAAGAAATACTATAAAGATCTCTATACGAAGAAGAAGATAAAAGTTAAATTTTACTAACTATATATAAATATATTTAGCGAAGTTAATAACTTTATTAAGAATTTTAAGTATCTAATAATAAAGGTTTATCTATCTTATTACTAGTAGAATAAAGAATTTATAAATAAGTTCTACTTTAAGCTAAGAAATAAGATAAATCTATTTAATAATAGTAATTTTATCTTTAATAAGCTCTATAAATATATAACTTTAGTTAATAGAATACTACTTAAGAATAATTAATACTAAAAGACCTAATTTATTTAAAATAACTAATTAACTATTTCTAAGAGAAAGTAGCCGACTATAAATAAGTCCTTTTTTAATAAGTTAAAAAAGAAGTCTATTTACTTTAAGAATACCTCTAAGCTTTATAATTACTCTTTTAAGAAATATAAGAAGTAAGACTATTACTTTAATTATAAAAAAAGAAATAAATAGTAAAACTATTTTAACTATATTATATATAAAGTAATATAAAATATTATAAAAGTAGAAGTTAATACTATCTTTTTTAATAATTTTAAGAAAGGAGTTTATTTAAACTTCTTATATAAAGAGAAAAGTAGTTTAAAGTATAACTCTAATACCTTCTCTATAGTATTAAAAAATAAAAGCTACTAAAAAAGAGCTTCTCCCTAATAACCTATATAGAAGTAATTAAATCTTTTAATTATTAATAGCTTATTAAGATATTATAGCTTATTAATTTAAAATTATTTATACTTCTTATTTAACTTATAGTAAATAGTCTAGCTATATAGGTAAGAGGATTAGTAAATAGTAATACTAGTATATATCTATTAGTTTACTCTAAATATTTAAAGATAGTAAAGAAAAAATTAAAGCCTATTTTCTATTAACTAAAGAAACTAATCCCCCTTAACGAATTTAATAAAAAATATAGTTATTTAGTTAATATAGCTATCTAAGCTAATCTATTAATCTAAGAAAAGAATATATCTATTTAATTTCTCTTTTATAAGCTTAAGTATTATAATATAATACTTAAAAGAAAATTCTTTAAGTAAATCTAGTCTTTAATTAACTATTATAATTAAACTTTATATTAGCTAAATAATATTCTAAGGTAGATAAAATACAATCTAATTATTATAAAGAAGTTAGATCTAAAGTTAAAGTTAGAATACTAAGATAATACTTTATATTATAATAATTTAATTAATTAGTAAGTTAAAGTATAAAAGAAGGCCTATTTACTTAAAAAGAATCTAATACTTAGTTTAAAGATTCCTATTAAAACTCTTATAATCTTTTAAAAGGAGGTCTATAAGTTTACTAAAGCCTTATTATAAGTAATAAAGGATTAATAAACTACTTCTAAGAAAATATAGAGAAATATAGATAATAATATTAATAATAATTTAAGAAATACTAAATCTAAGAAAAACTAATAAGGTTATTAAAAAAATAATAGAAAGAAAAAAAAAGTAATATCTATTTCTAATAATCTACTAGAATAGACTACTAGTAATAAATTCGACGTATATTTTTTTAAGTCTTCTAATATATAGAAGCTTATAGATAAGAAAGAAGTTATACTAGAAGCTACTAGTTTATATAAAGTTAACTTATTAATTAAAAATAAATAATTAAAAGACTTAGTAGAATAGGACGTATAAAATATAATAATAAAAAAACTTCTTTATAAAGATTATATAGGAGTTATTTTAAACTACTTTTCTAAAATTAACTTAAATAAGCTATCTTTTAGAAGAAAGAATATTAATTATAAAATTATTTTTAAGAATAATATAAGTAAGCTTAGTATAAGCCTATTCTATAATATATTCCTTAAATATTTAAAACTACTAAAAGCTTATTTAAAAGAATATTTAAAAAAGGACTTTATTACGACTAGTAATACTAACTTTACTTTATCTATTCTATTTACTAAAAAGCTAGAAGAGAGATAGAGGTTTTATATTAATTACTAAAAAATTAATATAATTATAAAGAAGGATATTATAACTATTCTCTTAATTAAAGAAATATTAATATAACTCTTTAAAGTAAAGGTATTTACTAAGTTAAATATACGTTAAGTCTTTTATTATATTAGACTAGATTTTAATATAAAAGATCTTATAACTTTTAAAATATAATATAAAAATTATAAATATTATATTCTACCTTTTAGACTATATAATAGACTAGTAACCTTTTAGTACTATATTAATTAAGTACTTAAGGATAAAATTAATAAGATTTATACTATTTATATAAATAATATTTTAATTTACTTAAAAGACCCTCTTAAATATAAGAAATATATAAATAAAATCCTAAATAAGTTTAAAAAGACTAGATTATAGATTAATATTAAAAAGAGTAAGTTTATAGTTACTAAGATAAAGTTTTTAAATTTTATTATTAATACTAAAGGAATTTATATAGACCTAGATAAGATAGTAACTATTAAAGATTAAAAGGAATCTACTACTCTAAAAGGGCTATAAGTTTATCTAAACTTTTATAATTATTATTATAAGTAGTTAAAAGACTATAATTATATAGTCTATTTACTTATCTAACTACTATAAAAGGGAAAATTTTACGTCTTTAGATCTAAAGAGCGAGTTATATTTAAGAAAAGTAAAATATTATTATATTTAAATATTATTATAAGATATTACTCGTCCTATTATAAGACTCGTATAGAAATTAATATAAGTAATAATATTCTAATAGATATCTTTATATAGCTTTAAGATAATAGAATTTAGTAATCTATAATCTACTTTATAAAAATAATAAAGTTTATAAAAATAAATTATAAGATCTATAATAAGAAGATACTCGTAGTTATAAGAGAATTAAATAAATAAAGAACTTAACTTATAAAATTATAACTAAAAAAATCCTTCTAAGTTATTACTAATTACTAGATACTAGAGTATTTCTTAACTAAGTATAAATTAACTCTATAATAAGCTTACTAGGTTAAGAAGCTTATAGACTACTATTATACTATTTATTATTATTCTAAAATTATTAATATTATTACGAATACCTTCTCTTAAAAATAGAAGAAGTTAAAAACTTAAAAGGAAAAAGATAAAGCTATTAAAACTCGCGTTTTTATTCCCTCTAGATAGATCTCTATTATAATAGCTACCTTAATAACTATTATTAATATCTAGAATCTTAAATATAAAATTAAAGCTTATTCTTATTTACTTCTTAACTACGTATTTTATAAAAATTATATATATACTATACTTAAACTAAAGTAAAAGTTAGCTTATTAAGAATATAAATATCTATCTTTAACTCTATCTAGACTTCTCCTCTAAAAAGAGAAGTTAATAATACCTAAAGTAGAATTCCTTAAGACCTATCTTATCTAGATAATATATATTATATAGATTACTACTTATTTAAGTATAAAGAAAACTATTAAGCTTTTAAAAGACCTATATTACTAAAGTATAATAAATAAAAATATAAAATATTATATAAGAAACTATAAATAGTATTAATAGAATTATAAATCTTAAAATAAGATCTTAGGTCTTCTTAAACTACTTTTTATATCTAAGAGAATATAAAAAGATATTTCTATAAACTTTAAAAGCTTCTTAAAGAATTATAAGAAATATAATAATATATTTATAGTAATATATAAATTATTAAAATATACTTTTTTATTACTCTACTTTAAGACTACTACTACTAAAGATACGACTACTCTCTACTATATATATATATAATAAGTCTTTAGTCCTCTATATACTATAATCTTAAATTAAGGTCTATAGTTTATATTAGATTTTATAAAAGAATTATTTAGATTTATAAAAATTAGCTAGTTATTATCTATAGCTTACTATCTATAGACTAATAATATTATAGAAGTTTTTAATTAATAGCTAAACTAATAATTATACCCCTTTATAAACTTCTATTAAAATAACTAGTTTAATCTTCTATCTAATATAAACTAGGCCTAGGTAATTCTTTTATACGATATAATAGAATTTTTTCTATTTAAGATTAAATTTAGCTATAAGACTTATTACTACTAGGACTAGTAAGAATATATTCGTAAACCTTCTAAATTACTAAATAATATAATTATATAAATAATTTAAGAGTTTATAAAAATCTAAGCTAATATAGTCTAATAGGTTCGCGACTATATCTAAGCTAATATTATAGTAGTTTAAAAAGCCTAAAGCTAATAAGCTAATAAAAAATACTACCCCCTAGATTTTAACGTAGAAGATTAAGTCTATATTATATCTAAGAGATTTACTATTTTAAGACTAAGTCTAAAATTAGACTAATAAATATACAAATCTTATCTTATTATTAATTAAAGGTATAGCTTTTATATAATCTAATTACCTTTTTATATAAAGATATATAATATTTTTTATATAAATAAATTATATAAAGCTATATAAGATTTATTATCTAGTTAAGTACTCTCTAAAGAATTAGCTATAGAAGTAAATAAGTATTTTAAATAACTAGTAGTTCGTATTCTTAATAACTAAATCGTTTATAATAAACTCTACTATTAAATAAAATAGATAGACTATAACCTAGACCTAATCTACTATCTAATAAGTAATTTTATAAATATAGTCTAAAAAGTAAAAGAGTTCTATAATAAGTACTTTAATAAGCTAGACCTACCTAAATAGCTAGTCTAGTAGCTAGAAGCTATATTATAAAATAAGTTCCTTAGCCTCTAGTTAGAAAACGAGGTACTAGTTAAGATAGAAATCTAGAAAAACTACTAATACTAAATATAGGCCCCTACCCTTTATAGTCTACTAAAATAAATAATATATAACCTAGAGCTTATAATAATTATCCCTAAGCTTAGAGTACCTCTTCTTTATAATCTACTAAAATAAGTAGTATAATATTTAAAGTTTATAATAATTACTCTTAAGTTTAAAGTACCCCTCTATAGTCTTACTTTACTATAAGTAGAAATATAAGAGAAGTAAGTCTTACCCTCTAATAGGGCTATACATATATAACTTTTAAATAATATAGAAAACTAAGTTACTAGCGTTCTCTTATATATTCTATAATATTCTTTAGATATATTAAGCGTATTATATAGTATATATATTAGAAAAATATTTTTTAAATAATAATTTATATAGTAAAATAAGTAGATATATATAGAGCTATATAATATTAATATACTTTAAGAATAATCTAGAGGATATTAGTTAAATCGTTTTTTAAGTAGAAAGTAATAGATATAGATATCTATCTACCTCTTTTACCTCTCTTCCTCTTCTCTCCCCTAAAAGCGTTTTTTCTTAATTATTTATTTACTAGGCCCTTAAGGATAAGGTCTTATTCTAGAAGGAAGATAATATTATAATCTATTTTCTAGGTAACCTAGTTATTTTACTTATTTTCTATTTTAGTTAGTAGATTAGGTAATCTCGAGGATTAGCCTAATAGTTAATTAGTTTATTTAGTATACTAAGCCCTATTTAGGTATAAGAACCCTCTATTCTTATACCCTTATAGTACTATCTTAGGATAGCTTTAATATACTAATTTTACTATTAGTTAATTAGAAGGCTACCTTAGCTATTATAACTCCTAGTTAATTATACTTAGTTTTAAGATCTTATAATATTAACTACTAGAAAATTAATATAGTTATAAAAAAGAATATTATAACTATTTTCTTAATTAAAGAAATACTAATATAACTCTCTAAAGTAAAAGTATTTATTAAACTAGATATATATTAAGTTTTTTATTATATTAAATTAGATTCTAATATAAAAGACTTTATAACTTTTAAAATATAATATAGAAATTATAAATATTATATTTTATCTTTTAAGTTATATAATAGACTAGTAATCTATTAGTAGTTTATTAATTAAGTACTTAAAGATAAAATTAATAAAATCTATACTATCTATATAGACGATATTTTAATCTACTTAAAAAATCCTCTTAAATATAAGAATTATATAAGTAAAATTCTAAATAAGCTTAAAAAGATTAGACTATAGATTAATATTAAAAAGAATAAGTTTATAATTATTAAGATAAAATTTTTAGATTTTATTATTAATACTAAAGGGATTCGTATAGACTCTAATAAGATAATAGTTATTAAAAATTAAAAAAAATCTATAATCTTAAAAGAACTATAAGTTTATTTAAACTTTTATAATTACTACTATAAGTAATTAAAAGACTATAGTTATATAGTCTATTTACTTACCTAACTACTATAAAAGAAAAAATTCTATACCTTTAAATCTAAAAAGTAAGCTATATTTAAGAAAAGTAAGATATTATTATATTTAAATATTATTATAAGATATTATTTATTTTACTATAGGATCTATATAGAAACTAATATAAATAATAGTATTCTAATAGATACCTTTATATAGTTCTAAGATAATAAAATCTAATAATTTATAATTTACTTTATAAAGATAGTAAAGTTTATAAAAATAAACTATAAGATTTATAATAAGAAAATACTTATAATTATAAGAGAATTAAATAAATAAAGGGCTTAGTTTATAGAATTATAACTAAATAAATCCTTTTAAGTTATTACTAATTATTAGATACTAAAGTACTTCTCGATTAAATATAAACTAATCCTATAATAGACTTACTAGACTAAGAAGCTTATAGATTATTATTATACTATTTATTATTACTCTAGAACTATTAATATTATTATAGATATTCTCTCTTAAAAATAAAAGAAGTTAAAAATTTAGAAGGAAAAAGATAAAGCTACTAGGACTTATATCTTTATTTCCTCTAAATAAACCTTTATTATAATAGCTATCTTAATAGTTATTACTAATACTTAAAATCCTAAGTATAAAACTAAAGTTTACTCTTATTTACTTCTTAATTATATACTTTATAAAAATTATATATATACTATACTTAAATTAGAGTAAAAATTAACTTATTAAGAATATAAGTATCTATTTTTAATTCTATCTAGGCTTCTTTTCTAAAAAGAGAAGTTAGTAATATTCGAAGTAGGGTTTCTTAAGATCTATCTTATCTAGGTAGTATATACTATATAGATTACTATTTACTTAAGTATAAAGAAAACTATTAGACTTTTAAAAGACTTATATTATTAGAATATAATAAATAAAAATATAAAATATTATATAAGAAACTATAAATAGTATTAATAAAGTTATAAGTTTTAAAATAAAATCTTAGATCTTCTTAAACTACTTCCTATATCTAAAAGGATATAGAAAGATATCTTTATAGACTTTAAAAGCTTCTTAAAGAACTATAAGAAATATAATAATATATTTATAGTAATATATAAATTATTAAAATATACTTTCTTATTATTCTACTTTAAAACTACTATTATTAAAGATATAGCTACTCTTTACTATATATATATATATAGTAAGTCTTTAGTTCTTTATATACTATAATCTTAAATTAAGATCTATAGTTTATATTAGGCTTTATAAGAGAATTATATAGATTTATAAGAATTAGCTAATTATTATTTATAATCTACTACTTATAGATTTAATAATAATATAAAAGTTTTTAATTAATAGCTAGACTAATAATTATACCCCTTTATAAACTTTTACTAGGATAACTAGTTCGATCTTCTATCTAGTATAGACTAGACTTAGGTAATTCTTTTATATAATATAATAGGATTTTTCTTATTTAAGATCGAATTTAGCTATAAGATTTATTACTACTAGGATTAGTAAGAATATATCTATAAATCCTTTAAATTATTAGATAATATAACTATATAGATAATCTAAGAGTTTATAAAAATCTAAGCTAATATAGTCTAATAGATTTATAATTATATCTAAGCTAATATTATAATAATTTAGAAAGTCTAAAATTAATAAGTTAATAAAAAATACTATTCTCTAGATTTTAATATAAAAGATTAAGTTTATATTATACCTAAAGAATTTACTACCTTAAGACTAAGTTTAAAATTAGACTAATAAATATATAAATCTTATCTTATTATAGATTAAAGGTATAACTCTTATATAATTTAGTTATTCTTTTATATAAAGATATATAATATTTTTTATATAGATAAATTATATAAAGCTATATAAGATTTATTATCTAGTTAAATACTTTCTAAAGAACTAGTTATAGAAGTAAATAGATATTCTAAGTAGCTAATAGTCTATATTCTTAATAACTAAATTATTTATAGTAAACTCTACTATTAAACGAAATAGATAGACTATAATTTAGATCTAATCTATTATCTAATAAGCGATTTTATAAATATAGTCTAAAAAGTAAAAGAGTTCTATAATAAGTATTTTAATAAGCTAGATTTACTTAAATAATTAGTTTAGTAGCTAGAAGCTATATTATAAAATAAGTTTCTTAGCCTCTAATTAAAGGACGAGGTACTAGTTAAGATAGAAATCTAGAAAAATTATTAATACTAAATATAGACCCTTACTCTTTATAGTCTACTAAAATAGATAATATAATATCTAGAGCTTAGGATAATTACCTCTAAACTTAGAATATCTTTCTTTTATAGTTTACTAAAATAAATAGTATATAATCTAGAGCTTATAGTAATTACCTCTAAGCTTAGAGTACCCCTTCTTTATAATCTACTAAAATAGATAATATAATATCTAGAGTTTATAATAATTATCTTTAAGCCTAAAGTTTCTTCTTATAGTTTTACTTTACTATAAATAGGAATATAAAAGGAGTAAGTCTTATCTCTTTAATAGAATTATATATATATAACTCCTAGATAATATAAAAAATTAAGTTACTAGTATTCTCTTATATATTCTATAATACTCTTTAAATATATTAAGTACGTTATATAGTATATATATTAAAAAAATATTTTTTAAATAATAATTTATATAATAAAATAAATAAATATATATAGAGCTATATAATATTAATATACTTTAAGAATAATCTAGAAGATATTAGTTAAATTATTTTTTTAAGTAAGGAATAATAGATATAGGTATTTATCTATCCTTTCTACCCCTCTTCCCCCTTCTCCCTTCTAAAAAAGTGTTTTTTTCTTAATTATTCGTTTACTAAGGCCCTTAAGAATAAGGCCTTATTCTAGAAGAAAGATAATATTATAGTCTATTTCCTAGGTAATCTAGTTATTTTACTTATTTTCTATTTTAGTTAGTAGATTAGGTAATCCTAAGGATTAGTCTAATAGGTAGTTAGCTTATTTAGTATACTAAGCCCTATTCGGGTATAAGAATCCCTTATTCTTATATCCTTATAGTACTATCTTAGGATAGCTTTAATATACTAATTCTACTATTAGTTAATTAGAAGATTATCTTAACTATTATAACTTTTAGTTAATTATACTTAGTCCTAAGGTCTTATATTAGCTTTACTTTAAGTTCTATTTATAACTTATATACTTTTTATCTTATTTAAAATTTATATCTTATTTTTATCTTTCTTTTATAAAGAGATAGGGTAAAAGGGCTATTTATTAAATAGACTAGATTTTAAAGAATCTATTTAGTCCTTAGTATCTATTATTTTATTATTATATTAATTAGTAACTTAGTTAGTTATATAATAATAAATAGTTATAAGATTTAGAATATAAATCTAATTCTATATAATACTTTTATAAATCTCTTCTCTTTAAGAAAAATATTAAATACTTTAGTAATATTAGGACTTAAAGTAGTAGATTTTAAGATTTATCTAAAAAAGTACTATATACTACCTATTCTAAGTATTATATACCTCTAGGAATTTAGAGATTAATATTTAGCTATTATTTTTAACTAAAAATTAGAAATCTTAGAATAATATAAGATCCTAGAATTAAGTATAATTAACTAGAAATTATAATAGCTAAAGTAGTCTTCTAATTAATTAATAGTAGAATTAATATATTAAAGCTATTCTAAGATAATATTATAAGAGTATAAGAATAGAGGGTTTTTATATCTAAATAGGGCTTAGTATACTAAATAAGCTAATTAACTATTAAACTAATCCTTAAGATTACCTAATCTACTAATTAAAATAGAAAATAAGTAAAATAATTAAGTTATTTAAAAAATAGACTATAATACTATTTAGCTTTATATAAAGCTTTATTAGTTTTTAAAATATAATATTTAACTTATTAAATTCTTTATTTATAATATATATACTCTATATTTATAATTAATATAATTTCTATTACTATTCTTTATCTAGTATTAACTATACTAAACTATATAACTCTAGTTAATATATTCTTCTAAACTTAGACTATTATTATAAGCTAGAATTTACTTAATTCTTAGTATTATAGTACTTATAAGAGATATATATATATAAATAAAGTAGTAAATAAATATAAGTTAAATAAGATCTAAGTCTTATATAAGTAGATTTAATCTAAATCTAGTCCTATATCTATACTTTTAATACTAGTAATAAATAAAGTCTAAGTAAAAGTCCTATAGACTATAAGTTAAAGTTAGATTAAATATTATATATTTTATAATAAATTTTTATAATAAATAATTATTTAAAAATTTAGCTATTTAACTTTAACTTAATCTAAAAGCTTTAACTACTTTAATCTAACTCTAACTTCTAGTTTATACGACTTTTACCTAACTCTTACCTAAGGTTCGTACGATTCTTACCTAACCTATAACCTAGAGGTAGATACTCTTACCTATTCGCTAGCCTACGCGTAGAGGTACGCGTATAGAGGATATAGCGCTTCGCTTAGAGGTCTACTATATATAGCCTATTATCCTAGCTTCCCCTAGCTAGAATAATACGTTAACTTTTAGTAGCGCCTCTATATAGCGCAATGATATAGCGCGGCTATCGCTTTATCACTAGTAGTAATACTATAATAGCTATTATTATCTAAGATTTTATAATAAGAAAGTATAAGAATGGATCGAAGTCTTTATAAGGGATAAAGTTATTAGAGAGAAAAGGCTTTCATAGACGTACTTGGAGATGCCGAATCGCTATTTCGAACAGTATCTATCGGAAGGGTTGGCGATAACAGAACATCTCTAGGATCTCCTAGCAATTGAACAGCCGATAGACAGGTCAAGAGTCATACAATTTGCGAGTACGTTAGACTAGTGGGCTAGCTGGCGAAAGGATTCCACGATGGAGCTTCGACCGACCAGTAACCATGCCGTGTATCCCAGCAACGGGTGAAATTAGTGGGTTTCTCGCTTGGTTTGAGTTCAGGGAGCCAAGGGTTGTAGCCCTAGTCCAACGGTCGTAATCGAGGGCTGCCACATACAACTAGCTAGTCTACGCGCCCTTTCGATGTAATCTCCGCTCCGGAAAAGCCAAGAGAAGGGGCGAGGAGTAGGGATGCACTGTGACTGCGTAGGTAGACATGATTCCGGCTCGGCACGCAGTGCGCACAGTGGCAAATTTCCCGCGCCCATCACATCTTTACCAAGGCAGCCACAGAGGAACTGCGCCATGACGGTGTCGAGCATGGCTTAGCCACGGCCATAGAGGATGGATGCGTAGGGCAGGAATCTAAGGATACATGATCGTCTGAGGATGCAGAGAGTTTCTGTACTCTCCGACATGTGGGTTGGTAAGATGGCACTGTTTGGATGTATCCGGAGTCCATAGGGGTGGGACCCATAAGACCCATGGGGCCCATCAGGTGTTGGCAGGGCTGGGAGGACTGAAAGACGGATGGCAGAAGCCATGTCGAGGTTTTGCCATGGTAAGGAGCATTGAAGCACCATGCACTGAGCACCTGCTGCCGCACGTGCCGTTCGACTACTTACTGGAAAGGTGCGGTGCGAGTGCGGCAGGCCAATGGCCGCGGGGCCGAGCGTCAGACGAGATGACGGAAACCAACAGAAGAAAAGACAAAGACGCCGAAAATGGTCAACAGCAGCAGAGCAGCAGCAGCCACGGGCGCACGGGCGGCCCACGATGGTGGCCATGGACGAGCCGTGGAGGCGTTGTGCGACAGTCGGGGGGCGATTGAGAATAACGAGAATGTGGAGAGCCCCACTGCAATCTGTCCCGTCATACACAGCCCAGGCTCGTTTGACCAGAAGGCCATTGATGCCAACAAGGAGCGCTCACAAGCAGAGATGGAACGTCTCTATGCCGCTGTGATGAGCCATATGTGACCGCACGTAATCTGAAGACGGTATATGACAATCAACGACGTATCTGTATTCTGTTGATTCTGTGTACAAAAGAGTGTGTAGGAGAGAGAGAGAGAGAGAGAGTAAGAGAGCTCTGAGCTCTTATAGAAAATAGGTCTCAGCAGCACCTGCCACGCTACCACATCATATGATCCATGCCACGTGGTTACACCATGACCGGAAGAAATCTCTATCACAAGCCAGCAATGGTGATGAAACGGATTTCCATGACCGTCGGCCCACTGCCATCCAAACCAGGGACCTCCCTTCACGCTCTAACCCGAGTTCCCCTATGAGAACCATCTACCCACCTAGCTACCAATCGAATGGTCTACTGCACCGCTCCCCCGTGACCGCTACCGAGACAATCAATCCCCACCCAGCCCACGTAGCGTATTGTCTAAGAAATCCACCGCATCATCCAGTAGCAAGCCTTTCAATCTCAAGAACCTTCTCATTTCAGGCCCCATCCAAAATACCCTGGAGACACCGATGAAGAAGCCCGCACACCGCTCTCACCACGGTATTACGGCAACCTTGGCGCCCCACCATCATCACCTACGCTGCACAACTCACCCATCACACCGGGCGACTTTGGGGAAGCATATGAAGACCTCGATCGCGTGCAGCCCCTGCCGCGTCCCGCGCCGCACCGCCGGGGCTCGTCCAATGCGCCGACGCCCACATCGTGCCGCAACCACGAATACGAGGTCGCGCTCTCAGCTGGACATGTCCTTGGCTCCGGCCAATCATTCTTAGCGTACGTAAGACATGAGAGAATCGTCGGTTCTGGCAGAGGTACTTATCAACGAATTTGAAACCGTTGTTTGAGAAGGCGAATCGAATATGGGGTGGCCGAAGAACTACAGCAATAGTGTCAATTTGAGCGAGAACAAATTTCTTACAGTCTGGTGGTTTGTAAGCCACTATTGTAGTTCAATACTTTTCCATCGGGCTCTCCTATCGCATCATTCAAAATTACTACGATCGCATGCCAAAGAAAGATGTGGACGGGCTGCTTGCCGCAGTACCACTCGCGACCAGATGTCATTACGGCTGGTGCTCGTCACATCCCCTTGGCCTCTGCCCACAACACCTCTATCTTGCCATTCCATCAAGATCCACGAGATCTCCGTAATATAATTCTTCCTCCGTCACTGACTCGTATATCACCTTGATATCCTCGCAATCTTCAGTGCCAAATTTTGCGACCTTCCAGTCTTGTATTGTGCGGGCTAGGGTCTTATGGCCATTATCCCATGCTCTGTAGATCGACCTTCTGTAGTTCTTGTTTTTCCTACCCTGTATGTTCACACCGGCCTCTAGGAGATATGTTACCATATCTAGCCTACCCCATTCTGAAGCGCCCTCAATAGCTGAACGTCCATCGAAGGAAGCTGGTGGAGCGTTGATGTTTGCCCCAGCTTTTAGAAGCATATTCAATATTTCGAAATTGCCATTGATCGCTGCAAATTGGAGTGCTGTGGCACCTCTTTTAACATTCGGCTCTGCATTGACATTGACGTGTCGCTGAAGCAACTTTCTTACTAGTTCGGCCGCATCGCATCTGACTGCAGACTGCAGTGGAGTATTTACTGGTACGTCGTACGATCCATAACGAGAGACACTGCTGCCTTCGGCTGGGGCGTTAGGGTCAGCACCGTGGTCGAGGAGGATATCTACGATTTCGGGGCTCAGGCTATAATGATCGGTTTCTAGCATATACCACTGGATGGAAGTGTAACGACATTTGTTGACTGGTCCCAATCCAGTAGTATCATCGATTTGTCTTACGTTCAGTCCTGCCTTTAAAAACGTGTCCAAAACAGCCCGATTACCGATACTTATGGCCGCACGATATGCTTGTAAAATTCCCCGATTTTGGGTTACCTGTTTTGTGTCGCTTAGAATGCTGCCGCAGGCATCCAAAAGGAACTTAAGAACATCCAGATTCTCGGATCGAACTGCTACTTCAAGCGCCGAGGTGTCAGGGTCGGTTTCCGTGTAGACTCCGCCGACGGTATATTCCGACTTCCCATACCGGATTCTTTCTCGTGTGGAATGATATGGCTTCACTCCCGCATCTAAGAAAACCTGCAGCATGCTTGCTCGCCCATGTCGCGTGGCTACTGCTAGCCCGATTGCCCCATATCCGCGCGGTAACTTCCCGAGTGATGCCTTGGCGTCAAATACTAGGGTCTTCACGGCCTCTTGATCCCCTAAATAAATACATTCGCAAAGAATCTGTGGATTCTTCAGGATATTGTTCGCGGATATCCTATCATCAATCAAGGTCTTAGCAAAGCTCCATCCGAACATTCTTACACATATCGCGAGGCAGCTCGGTGTTGCCCAATAGTTGGTGTCAACTCTTTCCATGATCCAATGAACAAAGCTGCGGTTTCCTCCAATCATTGCAGCCTGTAAGGGATTCCATTCCTCACCCACTACGGCGAGTTCTGGATCGCCGTTAGGTATAATAGCTCCACTCTCCATCAATCGATTAACGACGCTCTGATGTCCCCTTTCCACGGCTAGATGTATAGCCGTTTTGTTTGCAATATCTTCGTCAAATCGAGGATTGTCTGAATCCTCCAACAAAGGGTTGACCACGGCGTTGACGTCGGCGCCAGCTTTAATGAGCGTTTCGACTATAGTATTATTGCCGTCCATGGCAGCAGTCTGAAGGGGGGAAACATGCAGAAACTGATCTGGGTCGGCGCCTTTGCTGAGGAGGAGATTTACTAGACGTTCATCTTGTTTCTCCACGGCGATGCAAAGCGCAGTTTTGTCTCTTGCCCCATCAAGGATTTTGTCCTCTAAAGGAGTAGGATGCATTTCCGAATCGTCATCCAAGATCGATTTGTATCCAAGTCCGAAAGCAATGCCGTTGATATCGACCTCCGAATCTAGAAGATGCTGTATGACTACCATATCTGCATGCCGACAGGCGGCAGCTAGGGCACTACCATACCCTTCCTCATCCGTCGCTGTGATATCCATTCCCCAGTTCTGGAGCTGCATAAGCGTAGCCACTGTCCTGTGCGTCGAAGCAGCCGCGTAGAGTAGCCAAGGCTCTGAGTTCATTTTATCCAGAAGTTCCGGATCGTGGTCCACAAGAATTTGAATAATGTCATTGTCACCGGTCAACATTGCTACACGAAGAGTTTCCATGTTGACTTCAGGACAACAAAATATGGACCTCGGCCTGGGTGTGAGCAGGTCTTGAATTATCCGCATATTCTTGTATCCAACCGCACAATCTAATGGAGACTTCCATCTGTATTCAAAACCATTATGATAATCAAGAATGAGTCCAGTAGCAATTACACCATGATCGAGCAAGTATGTGACCATGTCTTCATGACTGTACCGAATAGCGGATTTGAGTGCGTCGTTATATTCAGAGCACAGTAGTTCGAGTTTGGCGTCTGTCTTATTCTCGACGAGGATCCTCAACAGTGGTAGGTTCCCGGACTCTGCTGCAGCTTGAAAGAGCTTTTCGAAAAGAGCTTCCACCACGAGGAGTTTCTGGTCCAGCAAACTTTCAAGAAGCGAAAGATTGTGTTTGTCTTCCAGAAGGTGTACTATGGCCTCAACCGTCCGAGTAGTGTCCATGTTATTCGAGATTAGATGTATAGCCAGTTTGATAAATTCGAGTTGTGTGTTCCTAAGAGATAAATCCAGCATGTTGTTCACGTCTATGTCCGGTTTCATGTCGCGAGTTGGTGGCAGATATCTACCCGGATTTGTCCACACGTCGGGTATTAAAGCGTCAAATTGCAGGGTGGTGGCCATTGCAATGTCATCGATCCATTCTCGTAAGCTGGATCTTCGATTCGTGCGTATTAATTCACCGTGTATGTTACTGGTAGATTGCGACGAATCGAAGGATATCCGATTTTCAGGAGGCTGGGGAACAGAGAGGAGCATAGGCGGACCATTGATCTCTAGCATCGGTATGAAATCCATGAATCGGTACCAAGGCGTATGACCAGCCCATTCAAGAAACGCATCCTCAGATATAGGTACTACTTCCGACTCTGAATAGGGTAATGTAGGCGACAGTGCAAGAGTAATTTCAGGTGAGTGTGGAGGAGTGTAAATGTGGATGTAAGGATGCGGACTGTTCCTGTCTAGACATCTGGTTAATTCGCTCTATACCAGTATTGTGTCAGACATGCCTACCTGACATGGAACGCCGAAAGGGCGTAAAATTGTATTCGTACCTCGACATCTCCCTCTTTAACCTCTTGACTGAGATCGTAGTCCCTCGGATATCGACCCGGGATTCGCGGCCCTTGGCCTTCCTCTTCTTGACGTGTTCGGACACAAAAAGCCAATCCTCTTTTGATATATTCTTCTTGAAATCCCATCTCTTTAAAACAGTCTGGTACTGAGATCCCCTACGTAGATATCAGCTACAGTCGTGTCAATTACTTAGAGGTGAGGGTTCTTCGACATACGTGCGTGTGAAACCATGGCGTTGCGTCATCAGCTCTGCTACCTCGGATAATGTGCGGTCATCAGTGATGAACAATCTGTGTATTTCATCCTTGTGAAGCTCCCACTCATCCTTTTTAGCACGTCTTCCAGCCATGTTTTACTGTAAAGGTCTGCTTTGCAGAGTGCGGATGAAGAGCGGAATCTGAAGTGTAACGGAGGGAATTGAAAATTAGCCCAAAGAGTCTTGGTATTGGAAAAGAAGGATGGTTCGACTGCAAAACATCTCTTGCGAAGGGGCGCGGTAATATATGGTCTTGCCAGGCCGACCGGTGAGTCCGATGTGGTTGCAGCTAGCCACGTCAGCCGGCATTCCCACCGCAAGATGATTGGCAGGTGCCAGAAAATGTTGACAGGGGGGTTCTCTCCCTCATTGGCTGGTGCCAAAAGCTGTGTAGCTGTGCATTCTTACCAAGGTCAAATTGATGCTGATTATTCTACATAGAAAGTCTCGGATTGCTATCGAGTATGCGCACCAAGTGCGGGATAGGTCACCAGACACGTGGGTATTTTGAGTGCATGGGGGCACACGCGCGAGGTTCGAGGAAGGGTACGGCAGGATCGCTGAGGCAACGAAGATCCCAGGGAAGGACGACCCGAAGGCGGACGTGCTGCGACTCGTCCGCAGTTAGCTGTGCGATGAGTCGAACGGGCGGTGGATGATGGTGATTGTCAATGCAGACGACGCCGACGTCTTCTTTTCCCCACGGTCAACGCAGGCAGGCGGCACTGCCAACAACCCAAGCCACGCGACAAAACCGCTGTCGAACTTCCTCCCGTCGTCACCGAACGGGTCCATCGTCGTGGCGTCTCGGAGCCAAGATGTCGCATATAGGCTGGTTGGCAACTACACGACCATCGTCAAGGTCAATCTGATTAACGAGGACGATGGTGAGGTTTGGGCAGAAATCCAAGAACCAACGCCAGGTCGTGCGGGGTTCCCAAGTGCCAACCTGGGAATTTGGATCCGCCCCGGTCTCAAGGAGGGTGCGAGCCAGTGTGAAGTTTGGTTCGCCCAGGAGAGCGCGAGCAAGTGGTGACTTATTTCCAATAAAATGACAGCACCGCCTTCCCGACGCTAATGTACTTAATGTGTAGCCGTCAAGGCGGAGTACGAACGCGAAATCGAAGAAGGACGTGAAGATCACATCGCGGCATTCACTGAGCATCCGTTTTCCATGCTGCATTGCAGAAACGTCTGCGAGGTGTATTGTATTAGTCCAATGGGGTAGTTCCTCCCAGGTCCTCCTTCGAGAATATGCCACCCAAGGTTCGAGGGAATAGGGGTCGGCAGCCGTGATCGATTTCTTCTGCGGAACGGTGCGAAGGGCGACGGATACTATTAGAGTAATAGAGTATATAGGGGTTTATACTATAAAGAAAAAAATACTAACTCTATTATATAAAGAGATAGTAGTCTAAGTTCTTTCTTATTTAAATAATAAAAATATATTCTTCTCTTTTACTTCTAAGCTTCTAAATAGGTCTATTAGCTAGTAGAACTATAGTATCTAAAAAGTCTATTATATCCTCTTTAGCTTACCTTTAGTTTACTACTCTTAAGTAGTAGTTAATATTAATTATTATTCTAAGATAGAGTATCTAATTACTTTTATCTTTAAAAATTAGTAGTAAGAGATATCTAATACTTCTAAAGATAATAGTAATAACTAAGTTTCTTTTTAGTAAAACTAGTTACTCTTTACTAAATATAAAGAGTAACTAGCTATACTTAAAGAGGTTAACTATTTTAACTTTCTTCTTTATTATATCTACTATTTATCTTTTAAGTACTAAGCTTAAGTAAAGCTATATATCTTAAAGTACTATTCTTTCTATTTATTTATAGTATATATTAAAGACTTTACTTATATTATATTAATACTTTACTATTCTTTCTATTTAATTAAGAATATTAAATATATTAATAATAATAAATTTACTATTTATATAAAAGTTTATTATAAGTATAAAGCTTTATATATATATATTTCTAATATTTATTATAAGTCTATAAAATTAGAGATTAAAGAAGAGAATTTTAAGTAGAAAAATATAGATTTAGAAAATAACTTTTCTTTTAATAAGATAACGTATTTATTAAGCGAGTCGTCTATTTAAGTAGATTATCTATCTTATTAACTTTTTATAACGTATTATCTATTAACTCTTATAACTTAACTACCTACTATTTAATTATCTTATAATTAAGTAGATATTTCCCTAACTATCTTAGCTATTAATTAGAATTAGTTCTAGAGTATTAGATATATTATAGCTATATTTAACGTCCTCTAATTAATATTATATAACTAATACGTTAGAAAGTCTACTTAATATAATTATCTACCTAAATTAAAGAAGCTTTCTAAGCTAGAGAAGAAGGTAATTATTAGCTATATACTTAACCTAGATTTATAAGAATTTACCTCTACTCTAAAGACTATATAAGATATAATAAATAGACTACTTACTATACGTAATATTAAGTAAATAGATAAAGACTAGTCTAGAAACTTCGTTTAGTAAATTAATAGTATTAAAATATAATTTAATTAACTTTATAATTAATAGTAAGCTCTTTATAAAAATTTTAATATTATTTAAATCTAGTTTAAGCTTATAGTATACGTTAGAGCTAAGTAGAATATTTATAATAAAAATATCTATAACTTTAATAAAGCTAGCTTTCTAATAGATAAGATAATACTATAACTAGTTATTACTAGCTTAAAAAGATACGAGTAGACTAAAGCTATCTAGCTAGATAATTATAAGTAGGTTACTATAATATAAGAAATTAACGCTACTAGGTAAACTATTCCGCCCTTTATTATCTTTACTAGTAAGTACTACCTCTCTATCTAGTATAAGAGTAATATACTAGATAATTAGACTATTACTATTAGTAAGAATAGCTAAATAAATAATAATTTAGGAGTTACTTAGCTAAAGTACTTTATTAGATATATAGTAGCTTATAGAATAGATATATACTAGCTACTAATTCTTAATAGTTATAGTAGTTATATCTTAAATAAATTCTAGAACCTCTATAAGAAGAATAATATTTATACTTTCTATATACTAGCTTATTTATTATACCTTCTATAGCTACTTAATATAGACTATTTCTTACTATTAAAGTATATATATAAGGATTAGATTAATAGTCTAATTTATAATTATATCTACTATATTATAAAGCTTAAATTCCTATCTACCTTTTATATAGCCTATAATAAGATTATTATAAAGAAGAATATCTATATAAGCTTTTAAGACGTTAGTCTAGTTCTATATAATTTAGAGGTAGTAATCTTAAAGCTTAATATTAAGCTAAGGATACTATTACTAGTAGTCCTATTAAAGACTATATAAGAGGCTAGAATACTAAATAATATATATAAAGTAGAGGTTTAATTAATATTAATTTATAAGTATATACGTAGATATAAGAGCTTATTACTTACTTCTATTATTATAATTATTAATTAGCTAAGTAAAGGTACTAAGATATTAGTTTATAAAGCTATATTTATATATAAATAAATTATAAGCCTAGAGAAGGTAATTAAGACTATTATAATATATAGAAAGTATAAAAAGAAGAGAATCTAGAAGTAGGACGTCCTAACTAAGATAGAGAAGAAGACTATTATTATTTAAAAGACTACTAAGTAGTAGTAAGAGAATAAAAGATATTAAGTTACTATATAATTAAGTATAAGCTAATAGACTTTAGTATACTATATATATTATAAAGAATCTAGATATAACTTATAAACGTATAAGATAACTACTATAAATACTATTTAATTTAAAATAACTATTATATTAATAGATTTCTAGTATATAATAAAAATTAGTCTATTAATTAAGTAAAAGATTAGAATAATTCTATTTATAAAGATATATATAGACTTAATCTATTATATTATTAAAAGAATTAGAAGTTATAAGTAGGTAGGGATATAGAATAAATATATTTAATAGTCTAACTATCTAGCTAGAATACGATATTATAACCCTAGGATTAGAAGGATACGGGGTAAGCTCTAACGTAGCTAGATAGCCGAGCTACGCTTAATTAGTAATCTAATATTACGTAACTTAGAAGTTATAGAAGTTACTAAGATAACTACTTCTATAACTACTATAGAAGTTATAGAAGCCGTAGAAGTTACTACTTCTACTACTACTATTACTACCTTAAGGAATAAGAACGGGTATAAGAGGATAGAGGATCTCTTAGACTTTTTATTTTAATTCCTTATAGTTAATCCTCTTTAGTTTATCTAATACTTATAAATAAGATTAGATCTTTTCCTAAGTAGTTATTCTAGTAATAGAATTCGTTAACTTAACCTTAATCTATTAAAACCTAATAGTACGATAAATATACTATTAGCTCTAATCTAGATCCTATATTAAAGTACGTATAATATATAATATATTAACTATCTTAAATCTAGATTACGTCGAATATAGTAACTCTATCTAGCTTATATAATACTTCTAGAGGAAGTATAATAGAAGCTCCGACGGTAGATCTAGCTACTCTCGTTTAGTAATAGGTAGCTTAGATAGTAGAGATATAGTAAGCTATAATATTACTATAAGGAGCGCTATAATAGATAAGAGTAAGACTTAGTAGGAAGGTAAAAGTTAAGATACCTAAAAGATACGATAGTAATAAGAAAGGTCTAAAGCTATTTCTTATATAGATAGACTTATACTATTAGTTTAACTCTACTATATTTACTAGTAATTAGGATAGGATCCTTATAGTAGGTATATATATAATAGAAAAAGTAGTAGTATAGATATAATCTCTAGTCGACGATTATATAGCTAATAAAGAAACTTTAATAAAGCGACGTAACGAAATAAAAGTAGTATTTATAAATTAGGACTCCTTTAAGAAATAAATATATATAGTCTTTAGGAATATTAACGAGGTCTAGTAAGTAGAGTATAAGATTTAGAGGCTAAAATAGATAAAGTTAGTAGGAGTCTATACTACTAAATTTAAATAACTATAGTATAAAATTAATTAGGACGATACTCCTCTTATAGTTATATATTATAATAGACTTAAGGAGATAGTTAAAGATAAGCTATCTAGACTTAAGAAGCTAGACGACCTAGTAGAATTAATTAAGACGATAATCTATATCGATAATTAACTATACGAACGAGTACTTAAAAAGTAAGATACTTTAGAACTAGTTAGAGTTTATAAGAAAAAGTAGTTAACTCCTAAGCGTAGTTTCTATAGGGGTTATAATAAAATAGATATTAATATAGTCTAAGAGAAGAAATACCTAAAGAATAAAAGACGTAACTAAGGTAAGAAGCTATAAAAAGTTCTAGTAGATAAGATAAAATAATAGTAAGATAAGAAAGTATATCTATACTATAGTATATAGAGATATTTCGCTAAAGAATATAGTAACGAGAAAAAGAATATAGATAGCTAAGAGGGCGCTAAGCGTATTAATATAATTAAAGATATCTACTAGAAGACGGACGACTAAGAATTATTTCTAGAAGGATAGTTTAACGTAATAGAAGATATAGACGAGGAAATTCCTTATTAATAGAAAGACCTAGAGCTCGAGATTAAAGAACTAAGACTTAACGAGCTAGAGGAGGTTAGTATAGAAATAGTTTTCCGACGATTAGTATATAATAAATACTAGAGGTATAGTAATAGTTAATATATTACTAAGTACTATACTAAGATAAAAGAGCTAATTTATATTACTAGCGACTAAGAATAGATAGTAATAGAGTAGGTCCTAAAGCTTTAAGGACTAGAGGGCTATAAGATAATATAGGATTACGAGAATCGAGGTTATAATATCTTACTATAGACTTACTATATAAAATAATATAAGTACTATATATAATAAAAAGAAGATACTATAATTTTTCTAGGGGATTACCTATATATATATCTTCTCGATAAAGAATATCTAATAACTAAGTACTATATATACGACTATAAGAATTAGATTATAATATATAAAGAGTAAGAATAGCTAGAATAGAATAGTTACTATAATAATAAATACGAAAGGTATTTCCCGATAAAATATACTACGGGACGATAGCTATAAGGACTAACTAAGGTAAATACTAAAAAGTATAAACGGGATATTAACTATAGAATTATATATTAGAAACTTAACTATAAAGTAACGTATTAGATATACTATAATAGGTTATATATCTTATACCTAATATAAAGAAAACTTATAGCTAGAAGGAAAGAGAATATCTTCTATCTAAATCTCTAGAGAAGAGAGTACCTCGTTAAATAGTATAATAGATATAGTTACTAGCTATAGAACTAAAATAATCTAAATAACCTAGAGGTTAGAAGATAGCTACGAGCCCTAGATATATAGTAAGGGTATTATAATACTTAAAATAATAAAGAGAAGGTAAAAATTAATTATAAGGACGTACCGTTATTAGAAGGAAGCTAGGAAGAAGGGCTATAAGAGGTACTAAACTAGAAACTACCCGTTAAAGCTAGAAAAATAATAGATCTAGGTTAGAAACGAGCGAATAGCTTATTCTCTTAGTAGGAGGGAGAATCTAGATCTAATAAACGTTATCCTACGTTCCGATATAGGTCTAGGAAATACTAAGATAAGATCTAAGAACTAAATAACGATCCTAATAATTAGGTTATCTATAATAATAAGCTAAAAAACTAGGTTATTATTAACTATATAAGAGTCGCGCTAATAAAAGTATTTAAAAGACGACTCTATAAATTATATAAGAAAGTATCTAATAACTAGCTAGATTAAAAGTAGACGTACGAATTTATAGACGAAAAGTCTAAGCTATTATAAATAGTAAAGTAGAATTTATACTTCTATTATTATAGATAGTAAAGAAATACGAGATTTTCTACTAAACTAAGATAAAACCTATATAAGTAGAACTCGGAGATAGATTATCTATAGAATATAGAGAAGGTATAATTTACCTTAAAATATAAAAAGTAACCCTAGAGATAGAGAATATTAGAGACTATTATAGATTTAATATTATAGAAATTAGAAATATCGATATAATTATTAGTTATAATTAGCTAGTAAAATATAATTTATAAATAGATTAGAAGCTATATAAAGTACTAGGCTATAAGTAGGTAGCTTAAGTCGTAGAAATTAGAAGACTAGGTAGATCTAGCTACGAGATCTAGTATATACCCTAGAAAGGGAGAATAGACTTAATTTTATCTTATAAGATTATAAGGATCTATAAAAAGAACTTATAGAAAGTCGGTATTATTATAGTACGAAGGGTTATAACTATATAAAAAGGACTATAACTAATAATACCTTAAGACTATAAGAAGTTCTAGGAGCTATTTAAAGAATATCTAAATATAGATTTACTAGAGTACTAAGAATAGGATT
Organism: Darksidea phi; assembly: GCA_030770425.1. Classification (NCBI taxonomy): domain Eukaryota; kingdom Fungi; phylum Ascomycota; class Dothideomycetes; order Pleosporales; family Lentitheciaceae; genus Darksidea; species Darksidea phi. The sequence continues at coordinate 18,886 of JASJFT010000199.1, read as the reverse complement.
ATAAGATATATCTAAAGGAGGGTATAAAGCTTAAGTCTAGACCTATATACTCGTTAATAGTAGATTAATAAAAAGAATTAAAAGAGTACCTTATAAAGAACCTAGAGAGGAGATATATTAGAGAAAGTTAGAGCTCTATAGTATTACTAGTTCTATTTATTCTAAAGAAGAATAGAAAGTTATAACTCTATATAGACTATAAACGTTTAAATAATATTATAAAAAAGAATAGATATCTATTACTACTAATTAGAGAACTTATAGACCGGCTCTAAGGAGTTAAGTAGATTATAAAATTTAATATCTAAGAAGGATTTTATAGGATTTAGATAGTAAAAGGGTATAAAAAGTATATAGTATTTAAGACCTAATACGGACTTTACGAATATAGAGTTATATTATTTAGACTAATAAATATACTAGTAACTTTTTAGTTAGTTATTAATAGGATATTAAATAAATACTTAGACGTATTCTATATAGTATATCTAGACGATATTCTTATATATAGTAAAGGAATACTAGAAGAATATAAAGAATATATAAAGAAAGTATTATAAAAGTTATAGTAGAATAAGTTACTACTTTATCTAGATAAATACGAATTCTATAGAATAGAGACTAAATACCTAAGTTTTATTATCTCGTAAGAAGAAGTATCTATAGACCCTAAGAAAGTATAGACTATAAGAGAATAGCTAACCTTAATATTAATTAAAGATATATAATCCTTTTTAGGATTCGTTAACTTCTATTAAAAGTTTATTAGAGACTACTTAAAGACTACGGCTCTACTTATAGAGGTAACTAAGAAGAAGAAGGAATTTTAGTAGAACTAGAAATAATAGGAAGCTTTTAATAAACTTAAGAATCTATTTATATTAGTATCTATACTATAGATATACGATTTAATAAAACCTCTTAAAGTAGAAATAAATATATTAGATTACGTACTAGAAGTAATACTTATCTAGTAGGGGGAGAATAAAAAATAGAGACTAGTATTCTATTACTTATATAAGTTTAGTAAGGAGGAAGTAAACTATAACGTTTATAATAAGGAACTTAGTACTATTATATTAGTATTTAAATAATAGAGACTATAGCTTATAGGAGTTAAGTATAAGATTAAGGTTATTATAAATTACTAGAATCTTACGAGTTTTATAACTACGAAGAAACTTAATTAATAATAATTTCGATAGTTAGAATTACTAGTAGATTACGACTTTAAGATAAGTTACTAGCTAGAAATACTAAATAGAGTAGTAAATACTCTTAGTAGGAGGTTAGATCTTTAAGGTACTAATAAATCTATCGTATATAAACTAGTTCTATAAAAAGAACCTAATAGAACTCTTATATATAACTATATAAGGCTAGCTAAGATTATAGTAATAGTAGATATTAAAAAAAAATAGAGAAATAAGGCCCGAGAAACTATTAGAAATACTAATAGGACGTTAGAAGAAGATAATATATACTTTAATAAGGAAGAATACTCTACTTTAATAAATAACTTAAAGATAAGATCTTATATACTACTAAGTCTTAGGGAAGACTTAATATAGGAAATTTACGAGAGTAAGATACTAGGATACCTAGAAATTAATAAAATAGTTAGATATATAGATAGAGAATACCTACTTACTAATATAAGAAAGGAAGTCCGAAAAGTAATAGACGACTATTTAGAATATTCTAAGAATAAATCTAAAAGATATAAGTTCTATAGATTACTCTAATTACTAGTACTATCTATACGACTATAGACTTACGTTATAATAGACTTTATAGTAAAGTTACTACTATTATTAGAACTAGGATTAGAAAGATTATATAATACGATTATAGTAATTATAGACTAATTAACTAAAGTAGTATACTTTATCTCGATAAATAAAGTAATTATAGTAGAAAGTATAGCTTATAAGGTTAAGAAGATACTTACTACTAATTATAAATTACTAGAATAAATTCTTATAGATAGAGATAAACTATTTACCTCGAAGTTTTAGAGTACGTTACTTATAAATTTAAAAATTAAAAGAAAGTTATCGACTAGCTTTTATCTATAGATAGATAGTTAGACGAAATAAATAAACTAAACTCTAGAAGAGTATCTAAGGTTCTATATTAATAAGTTATAGGATAACTAAGTTAAATTACTACTAATAGTATAATTAGTATATAATAGTAAGAAGTTTATAATAACTAAATACTTACTATATTACGTAAACTATAGATATAAGCTAATAACTTATAGAGATCTAAAAGATATTAAAAGTATATCTACTAGAGTAGAAGAGAAAGTCTATTTAATATAAGAACTATATAAAGAACTTAGTATATAGATAGTACGTAGGAATCTTATAATAGCTAAAATAGTAAATAAAAGAAGGCTCGAGGGACTAACTCTTAAGAGGGGAGATAAAGTTTTCCTTTTATAATAAAATCTAAAAACTAAACGACTATATAATAAACTAGATAATTTACGAATTAGACTATTTAAAATTAAAGAAAGAATAGGACTAGTTAACTATAGACTAAAACTAGCTAAAGGTATAAGGATATATCTAGTATTCTACGTATTATTACTAGAACTAGTACTAGAAGACGCTAAAGTAGCTACTAATATTAAACTCGAGGACGAGGAATATAAGGTCGAGGAAATTTAAGGACTATAGAAGTTCGGACGTTAGTAGAAATATTTAGTTAAATAGGTAGAATAGCCTACTAGCTAGAATATATAGGAACTAATTAAGAACCTATAGGACTACTAGAGACTAGTTAAGTAGTATTACTAGAAGTACCTAGAGACGGAGGCTCCTAACTATCTAGAAAAGAGAAGTTAGTAGACTTATATAGTAAGGGTTACTATAGTAACTCGAGTAAATTAGAAGAAATAGAACGTTTAGCTTCCTCTTACTCTAACTAATCTAGCTCTTTAAGGGACGTAAGCTTATAACGGTATATTTTAGTATTATAATAGTTTAGGTTCCGAAGCTACTTTAAGAGATAGGCCTTACGAGTATAGAGCTTAGCTATTTAAATAAAAGTCTTATTATAGGTAGTACGCGTAGCGTCTAGCTTAGTCTAAAGGTTAGATTTCTATTTATCTACCTTCGTCTAATCTCTCTTAATTACTACTAAATTATACTTTAATCTATAACGGACGTACTCTATATAAAAACTAGACTAAAGGTCGATATAATAAGTTTAAGGAGGCCGTATAATATAATAATAGAAATAGAGTATTAGTATAGGATAAGAATAAGTAAATAGGTAGTCTATAAGACGATAATAACGTTTAGAATAAGTTATCGTAGAAGCCTTAGGTATTATTAAAATCTAGGAAGTTAATTAAGAATAGAAGATAGTTAACCCTATATAGACGGTAGATCGATTACTCTTATATATTATTAAAAAGGTAGAATAACTATAGCTCTAGATAGACTATATAGTACGTATATATAGGGTATAGTATAGTCTAGAAAAAAGAACCTACTAAGCGAGGGTACTACTAGCTAGGGTATAGTAGGTATAATAAAATCTTCGAGGACGAAGCTTAGAAGGAGGGAGCGAGTATTATAACTCTAGGATTAGAAGGATATAGGGTAAGCTCTAACGTAGCTAAATAGCCGAGCTATACTTAGTTAGTAATCTAATATTATATAACTTAGAAGTTATAGAAGTTACTAAGATAACTACTTCTATAACTACTATAGAAGTTATAGAAGCTATAGAAGTTACTACTTCTACTACTACTACTACTATCTTAAGGAATAAGGATAGGTATAAGAGGGTAGAGGATCTCTTAGACTTTTTATTTTAATTCCTTATAGTTAATCCTCTTTAGTTTATCTAATACTTACGAATAAGATTAGATCTTTTCCTAAGTAGTTATTCTAGTAATAGAATTCGTTAACTTAATCTTAACCTATTAAAACCTAATAGTATAATAAACGTACTATTAGTCCTAATCTAGATCTCGTATTAAAGTACGTATAACGTATAATATACGAGTAAAGGGTCTTATATATAAGTTATACTAGATTTAGTAACTAAATTAATTACTATAAATTAGTATATAGTTACTATAACTTATTATTATATAACTACTATAAGTTTAGTATAAAGTTATAATAAATTAGTATAAATTATTATATAAATAGAGTAGTTATATAATATATAGTACTCGGCTACTTATATACCCCTCTTAGGTTCGAACGTAGATTCGAAGCTAAAGTTTATTTATAAGTTTTAAAGTTTATTTATTAGTTTTAAAGTTTATTTATTAGTTTTAAAGTTTATTTATTAGTTTTAAAGTTTATTTATTAATTTTAAAGTTTTATTTTTAAAGCTTATTATTAATTAATAGATTCTTCTCTTCCTATAAGCGTAAGAAGCTATATTATAGATTAAAAACTAGTCTCTATATTAGTATAGTACTAGGTAGGTAGCTATTATCGTCGTAGTATATATAAGTTTCTTATATAATTAAATATCTTTAGAGATATAAGACCCTTAATTTTACTTTATATAGTATACTAATATAGTATTAGTATACTAGTTTATTAGCTAAATAGTCTATATAGTTAGCTAAATAGTCTATATAGTTAGCTAAGAAGTCTATATAGTTAGTTAAAAAGCCTATATAGTAGGAAAATCCTTAAAGTTTAGAAGTAATACCTAATTCTCGTATTTTTACCTAGGTAGTAATTTAGTAAGACTATTAGCTAGTTAACTATTTAATAAGATATATAAGATATTAATATTACCTAATAGTACCTTCTAACGAAGCTAGTAGTAATAGATATTAACGTATCGTACTATAATTTTAAGCCGTAGAATAAAGGAGATAAGTAGCTAAATCGTTTATTAATTATTATAGTATATTAATTATTTATAATCTAGATCGAATCTAATATATTCGAATACTCTCTACTACTAGATTAACTTAGTACTAGCTAATAAGACGGCTATTAATTCTATCTTAATCGTTAATTTTATAACGTATCGCTATAGTATAACCTTTTAATTAATAGATCTACTAAATAGGAAGAATATATATTCTTATAAGCTCTTTCGGGTAGTCTTATAATTAGTAAAGAAGGTATCTAATACTCTATAAAAGTTAGGTATAGATTTAGATATAAGTTTATTAGTAATATATACTAATTTAATAGATATTAATATATTATAGTATATTACTCGATTCTTTATACCTAGTAGATAGGTAATTATTTAATAAATAGCGTCTAGGTACCGTTATAAAGGATTTATAAGGAATTCGGCTAGTTTTAAATAAGCTTTTAAAATATCTAGATAGATAGCTCCTACTATATAGCTAATAGATTCGACTAACTATATATATTATTACTTAATTAAATCTATTATTTCGTTCTTTAAGGGTATTAGTTTCTTAAGTAGTAATAGTATAGTAGATAGCTTTAAATATAACTTTAATAAAGAATACTTTTAAGTAAACTTCTCGATATATAAGCTCTATAATAACTAGATTAAGCTATTATTACGATCTCTAATAGTTTAAATACTATAAAATATCTATAGTTCTCTTAGAGATCTAATCTTATATTATTATAATAGCTTATACTCGAATTCGTATAGGGCGGCTATATATACTAGTATACTAAGAATAATAATATTATTAATAAAGAAGAAAACTAGTAGCTTCTTATTTTTCTATAGATAGGGAGTATTTTTAATAGGTATAAGGTCTAGCTTTATAAGCGTTTTAGTAAACTCTTTATACTAAAGTAATAAAGACGTCTTTAGACTATAGAGTACTTAGTATAGTTTCTATAGATAATTAGAATTAGAGAATCCTTCTAGTTAATAATAGTAGACTAGTATTAATAGCTTAGTATTAGTAAACGCGTTAATAGTATTATATTAATAAATTTCTATATTAAAGTAGATAATAATAGCTACTAAAGCTCGAAATATTTAAATAGCTAGTATAGTAGTATAGGTATTTTCTACTATTATTTATAGATTACTATATATATAGATCCGAGCCTTATATTTTAATAAGTAGTCTTAATTATTAAGTTTATATTTATATATCTATATTAGTAGAAGAACCTTATTATCTTAAGTATATTAAGTATTATATTCGTTTTAGATTATCTACTCGTAAGTTTCTTTATATTTAATTATTACTAGTTCTTATTATATAATTTATAGGAAGTCTTTCTTATAGGAAGATAGTAGTTTTATTATATTCTTATAGTATTTTAGTTCTACTAGTAGCTTTATATATTTAAATTATATCTTTAGTACTATTATTAAGATAGCTATATAGGCTAACTAGTAAACGTTAACGAAGAAGCTAAAGTTCTTCTATATAGGCTTCTTCTTTACTACTCTAGTTAATCCTTTAGGTAGAATATAATATTAATAAAGATTAGTATCTATTAGTTCTTAATACTCTATATAATTTAAATTAGACTTAGTTCTATACTTATACTTTAAGGGTTAATTTAATAACTATAGTAGTAGCTTAAGTAAAGCTATTTCTAAAACTAATAGATTTAGTATTAGGAACTAATTCGATATAGATTCTTAAGTAGTAGCTTAAGTAGTAGTATAAATAGTAGCTTAAGTAGAAACTTAGATAGTAGGTTTTATAACTTCTATAGAAGATATATATTCGTCTTCTAATAAGACTTCTAAAAAAGTATCTTTACTATTTAGTATAGATAAGTAGTATTTATAAGTAAATTACTCTAATTCGAAGTCTTAAAGAAGAGGATCTAAATTATCTTAAGGCTAATAGAATAGATTCTCTCGAAATATAATATTCCTTATACGAATTATCTTACTACTATAAGCTTTACTTCTTACCTTTAGTATTTAGATTCTATAAATATTCGATAAATCGTATCTAACTAAATATCCTACTAATACTTATAGGCTAAGCTTATTACCTTTAGATATCTATTTATATAATATATAGGCTCTATAGTTATAAATATATAAATAAGCTAATAATAGCTTTTTCTAATATATAATTTCGAATAATATCTTCTAGTTTAGTAATTATATAGGTATTTAGTTAAGTAGATAGACTACTATTCTATAGATCTTAGAGCTAAGAGCTAGTAGAAGATTAGCTATAACTTTTATTAAGTAGCTTCTCTTAATTAAACTTCTATCTAAGTATTTAGCTAAGCTATTTTATTTAATAGTATATAATACTTATATTTATAGTTTAATTCCTTCCTATAAATAGTAGGCTTAAGCTAAATTATCTAATAGACTATAGCCTTACTCGTTATTAGCTATTAGAAAAGTAATAGTTATATTAAATTCTCGTTTAATAGCTCTATCTAACTACTTAAGTATTACCTAAAGAGTAGGCTTATCGCGCTTAGCTATTATATAGACCGTATATAGTTTTAAGAATAGATTAAATATATAAAATATATATTAATAGTTATTATAGACTAGTATATCGAGCTTAATTAGATTAATAGCTATAGTTTCGAATAGTTAGCTAGTATCTAGTTTATAACTAAATTAATAAGAGATAATCTAATAGACTTTATTTTATAGATACTTCTTATAATAAATTATTTTAGAAGCTATTATATTATTATTTATATAAAGGCCTAAAATATTACTAGCTAACTAATCGATCGCGTTACTATTTAAATAATCTATAAATAGATAAAGTTATAACTTACTTAGTAATCTAGATTAAAGTAGTAGAGCTAAGATCTATAGTTAACGCTAATTAATAGCGAATACTACGTACTAAGTAGATTATAGTAGCTTAGTATAATAGACTACGAGCTAATATCTATCGACTCTAATAAGCTTTATAATATTCTAAGGTTAAGTCTTTAATTAATATAAAATATTCCTTTCTAAGTCGAAGTAGATATTTAATAAAAATAGCCGTAATAGTAATACTAGACTAGTAAAGAAATTAGGAATTAGAACTACTTATTTAAGTATTATCTTTTTTAGACTTTAAGGTATTAATAAAGATATTTATATATTTTTCTAGGTCTAAATAGCTATCTCTAAGCCTCTAGCTAGAATAATATTATTAGGTAAAGCCGGGGCTTCTTATTAGAACTTAGTAGGATTATTATAGATATAAATATCTATAGCTAGGTTTAACGTCTAGGAATAAAGAAGTAAATAGATATTATTAGCTATCGAGGTATTATACGCTACTAAAAATATAGTATAGACTTTATATTTATACTATAGTAGATTATTATCTATATCGATTTCTATTATATTAGCTATATTATTATTCTAGTTAGTCTACTTTTACTATTTATAATATTTATTCCTCTTATATATTTTAGTTAAAATACCCTTCTTATCCTTAGCTTCGAAATTAGTTATTTTTTTAATCTTTTTAGAATTTTCCGTAAATTCTCTCTTACGTAGTAAGATATTAATATACTAGTACTATTCCTAGTAGTATAGATCTCCGTATAGGTATAGCTTTAACGGCTTTAATAGCTTATTATTTTATAATTTCTTCTTATTATATAGAAACTATTCTTAATTTAGTATAGCTACGAATATACTATTATTAATATTTAGCTTTATTATCTATATTATTTAATAATAGTATAGATAGCTAGCTAGTAGATTAGATAGTATAGGGTTAATTAAACTATTTAAGCTAGCTTCTACGTTAAATACTATAATAGTTATAGTAACTATATAGTCTAAATTAATCTATTTAATAGCTTATATTAGATTCTTATATAGCCGATAACCTAATATCTCTAGTAGGTTAAGCTATATAGCTTAATTATAGGCTATTAAGAAGATTATATTCTATTCTTTAAGATTCTCTCTACGCGTGTATAGTACTTTAGCTAAGTTATATACCTTTTAAACCTTATATTCTTTATTAGCTAATAATAAAGCGAATAGCTATTTTAGAGCCTTAAGCTAATCGTATAGTAATTTCTAATTCTTAATCTAAAAGATAAGATCTTTAACTAGCGTATTAGCTATATAAGCTTTGATTTAACCGAGCTTATTCTTAGTTCTATAGTATTCTTTTAGTTTTATATAGTAGATACTTAGGTCCTTATTATACTAAGTAAGAGCTATTAAACTAGGTTTAATTACTAGTAACCTATCCTCGTTAATAGGTAGCGTAGAATTAATAGGGTATTCGGGCTTATTTAGCTCTATAGGAGCTTTAGCTTCGGAATCGATATAGTTCTATATATTAGCTACCTTAGCTAGCCTCTATATAGTATAGATTTATAGGTCCTAATTATATAGGCCTTAAAGAATAGTAGTTAAACTAGCTTTAGATATAGTAGGTAATAAAATCGTTATTTCGTTATATAGAGAAGGTTAAAATAGGTTATATAATATAGATAGATTAAACTAGGCTTATAACTATAAGCGAGTAGAAGTATAGAATAAATATATTTAATAGTCTAACTATCTAGCTAGGGTACGAGTAGAGGGCTTTATATATAAGTTATACTAGATTTAATAATTAAATTAATTATTATAAATTAATATATAGTTACTATAACTTATTATTATATAGCTACTATAAGTTTAGTATAGAGTTATAGTAAATTAGTATAAATTATTATATAAATAGAGTAGTTATATAATATATAGCGCTCGGCTACTTATAGAAGTAGCTTTATTATATTAATTAGGTTATCTAGACTAATACCTTATTTAATACCCTTTAGTCTAAGTAGTAACTATTATATAATATATTAGTAAATTATAATATAGCTTTTTAGTAGAATAGTTCTTCTTTTTAACTTCTTATTAACCTAAATAGTATAGATAGTACTAGTAAGATATATTTTTTTTTTAATTTAGATTTATATAGTAGGAGTCTCTTTAGAAGGTCTATATAAAATATAGTAGAAGTTTATATATAGTAGAGGTACTATACCTATACCTTATATATAATAATAGAGCTATAGAGCTATATATAGTACTATCGATCGTAAGATACCGATAAGGTAATATTTCGAATATTAAGGTACTAGACGAGAAATAATATATAATACCGAACTATAGAGCCTAGTTAGGAGACTAATAGTAGTAGCGAGGAGTTAGCGTACTAATACTACTACCTACTACCTATAGTATAAAAATTATCTACGATAATACTAGTATCCTACTTATATCTATCTCTTATCCTTAGCTAGCTTCCTTACTATATCTATCTCTTATCCTTAGCTAGCTTCCTTATATTAATACCTACTAACTAGATATCTTTACCAACGATCGTTCGCCTAGTCCTTTAGTAGGAGGTACTAGAGTATAATAGCCTATTTAAGTACAGCGCTCTAAACGTTTCGAATATCGCGGCGGAGTATCCCCAGCGCTATAGGAGGGAGGTACTATCGATAGGGCTCCTTGATTATAATAACCATTAGTATAAAACTAACTATACGTTAGATATATTCGAGGGAACGAGCGGCGATAGGATTCTTATATAGCTATTAGTAGTTATCTATATTATATTCCTATCCGAGGCCCTATATAACGAGGATAGACGTTTCGTCTAGAGGTAGCTATACCATCTACGTAGGCTAGAGGAAAAGCTTATATAGGGAAGACTATTAAGGAAGAAGAAATCGACCTTCTTAAGAGGCTATCGAGGGAGCGAATACCTAACGTAGAAGATAGAGCTAGTATCTATAGTAGATACGATATAAACGATAGTATAGGGACGGAGGACAATAGGGATACCTAGCTAGAGAGGCTACCGGTAAGTAGAGGACTAAGAAGTAGCCTAGTATAGGTTACCTTACTATTATTATTAGTAGAGGATTCGGTATTATCGGTATATTTAACTATCTATATATATTATTAGTAAATTAGAAGCTATTATTATCCTATAGTTACTACCTATTACGTAAGATATCGAAATATTAAAATATAATAAGATAATTAGAATTACGAAAAATATAGCTAGCCTAGAAGCTAATATAACGTTATACCGGGTAGTAGCCTAAGCTCCTAGGGGAGGGGCTAGTAAGATATATATAATAGAAATAATATTAACTATCTTAATAAAGATTATAGAGGTTCTTAGTAAGAAATCTCCTATTACTTATTATATACTAACTAGTATAGCGATCTTTCTTATATTAAAGAGAATAATTAATTCTATATTTTAAATCTTAATTTAACTATAGAATAGTAATCTCTCTTTATTAGTATCTACTACTCTTTAGTAGATCTAAGTATTATTTAAAAATATTTAATATATTATTATTAATAAGAAATTTATAATTAGCTTAAATATTCTCTTCTAAATATATATATAATATTATAAGATTTAACTAGATATCTTAACTAAGACCTATAGATAAATATTATATAGTTTAATTATATAATAATTAAAGAACTTTTCTAATTCTAATATAAAACTCTACTAGTCCTCTCTTCCTCTTACTTCTCTATTACTATCTTAATTACTAAGGCGTTTACTATTACGGCTCGTTTCTTAGATAACCTAGTTATTTTACTTATTTCCTATTTCGGTTAGTAGATTAGGTAATCCCGAGGATTAGTCTAATAGTTAGTTAGTTTATTTAGTATATTAAGCTCTATTCGGGTATAAGAACCCTCTATTCTTATACCCTTATAGTACTATCTTAGAATAACTTTAATATACCGATTCTACTATTAGTTAATTAGAAGGCTATCTTAGCTATTATAACTCCTAGTTAATTATACTTAGTCCTAGGGTCTTATATTATCCTAAGATCTTTAACTTTTAGTCGAAGATAACGACTAAATATTAACTTCTTCTTAAATCTCTAGAGGTCTATAGTACTTAGGGTAGGTAATATATAGTACTTTCTTAGATAAGTCTTAAAACTAACTACTTTAAGCCCTAATATTACTAAAGCGCCTAGTATCTCTTTTAAAGAGAAGGGACCTATAAAAGTATTATATAGGATTAAGTCTATATTCTAAATCCTATAATAAACTTATCTTTATACGATTAACTAAATTACTAAATTAATATAATAATAAAATAGTAGATTTCCTAGACTAGATAGACCCTTTAAAGTCTATTTTACTAAATAAATCGTCTTTTCGTAAGCCCTCCCTATAGAAGAAAGATAAAGGAAAGGATAAAGCCTTAAGTTAAGTTCTAAGTAGAATAAGGAGTATATAAGCTTAGACTAAATCTTAAAGCTAGGTTAGAAGTAAGATATTCTCCTCTAAAAAGAAAGTATACTAGTAAAAGCTAACTAAGACCTATAAACTAACCCCCTTAGAGATATTTATTAATAAAGATATATATATTAACCTTTAAACTCTTAAAATTATCTTCTCCTCTTAAGAGGAAAGTATAAGTAAAGATAATCTTAAGAAAAAGATTAATAAGTATATTAAGAGGGTTAAATTACTCTAAGAAGAAAATAGACCCTAAATCCCCTATTTAATAAATACTAAAGAATAGGAAGAACTTCTAGACTATAATATAGTCTAGGATATACTAGCTACCTAGAAGAGACCCGATCTAATTACTAATATTCTAATAGATAATAGTCTTCGTTTTATCGTAGCTAAAAGGCTAACGTATACTATAGGAGTAGGTATAATTAATAAGAATATCTTTATAAATACTACGGCTAATAAGTTTAACTAATTAGTTAAGAAAAGGAATAACTATAGAAGATAAGTTAAAAAGTTATAAGAAGAGCTCTAATAAGTATAAAAAATTATAAGTAAGTAGTAGAATTTAAAAGAAGATCTTAAGTAGTCCTTCCCCGTAACTACTTATACTAAGGCTAGACTCGTAGTCCTTCCTTAGTATAATCCTAAGTCCGCTTTTAAGGCTCCGCTATTATAATATAACCCTAATAATAAATAAGATATAAAAGAGGTAAGACTTCTTTTTATAATAGTATAACTAAATAGCCTAAATATTAGCCCCTAAAGGACCTCTTTTATCTATTATATCCCCCTTTAAACCCCCGGGCTCCTAGGAAGGTTCTAATAGAATTTAGTTTAGTATCTAATCTTCTAGTTAAGCTTCTTATAAAAAGAGCTAACTACTAAACTAATTATATTCTCTAATCTAATATAAACTCTTCTACCTAATAAGAACTACTACGAGTATCTATTAGAATTAAATATATCGTCCTTTATTATAAAGAAAATAAAAAATACTTTTATCTCTTATCTTAGTATTCTTCCTACGAGATTTTTACTAGTTTTACTAGAGTTTATAACTATTACCTTAAGTAATAGAATATAGATTCTTATTTAGAAGGAAAATATTATAGAAAACTACTAAAGTAAATTTCTATAAACCTCTAACTTTTAGAAGATTACGTTCTACCTTAACTCTACTTTATTTAAAAATAATAGAGAGCTTAAGTTAAAGAACTAGCTCTATAATATAGAATAGAAACTTACTATTAATAAGAACTAGTATATATAAGAGACCTCTTAGTAAATAGCTAAGATTTATCGAGCCTATATTATATCCTAACTAGTAAGCTTAGTAAAAGATTATATTTAAATATAGTTAAATTCTAAGAAAGAAGAAGTAGACTTCGTATCTAATATAAACTTATTAAAATATATTAAAAAATACTACGAAGACCCCTATATAAAGAAGAAGATAAAAGTTAAATTTTACTAACTATATATAAACGTATTTAGTAAAGTTAGTAACTTTATTAAGAATTTTAAATATCTAGTAATAAAGGTCTATCTATTTTACTATTAGTAGAACGAAGAATTCGTAGATAAGCTCTACTTCGAGTTAAGAAATAAGATAAATCTATTTAATAATAGTAATTTTATCTTTAATAAGCTCTATAAATATATAACTTTAGTTAATAGAATACTACTTAAGAATAACTAGTACTAAAAGACCCGGCTTATCTAAAGTAACTAATTAGCTACCTCTAAGAAAAAGTAATTAATCGTAAGTAGATTCTTTTTTAATAAGTTAGAAAAGAAGTCTATTTACTTTAAAAATATATCTAAGCTTTATAACTACTCTTTTAAAAAGTATAAGAAGTAAGATTATTACTTTAATTATAGGAAAAGGAATAAATAGTAAGACTACCCTAACTATATTATATATAAAGTAATATAGAATACTATAAAAGTAAAAGTTAATACTATTTTTCTTAATAATTTTAAGGAAGAAGCTTATTTAAACTCTTTATATAAAGAGAAAAGTAGTTTAGAGTATAACTCTAACGCCTCTTTTATAATATTAAAAAATAAAAGCTATTAGGAAAGAGCTTCTCCCTAATAATCTATATAGGAGTAATTAAACCCCTTAATTATTAATAGCTTATTAAGATACCGTAGCTTATTAATTTAAAATTATTTATACTTTCTATTTAACTTATAGTAAATAGCCTAGCTATATAGCTAAGAGAATTAGTAGATAGTAATACTAGTATATATCTATTAGTCTACTCTAAATATTTAAAGGTAGTAAAGAAAAAGCTAAAGTCCGTCTTTTATTAATTAAAAAAACTAATCCCCCTTAATAAGTTTAATAGGAAATATAGTTATTTAGTTAATATAATTATCTAAGCTAATCTATTAATCTAGGAAAAGAATATACTTATTTAATTTCTCTTCTATAAGCTCGAGTATTATAATATAATACTTAAAAGAAAATTCTTTAAGTAAACTTAATCCTTAATTAACTATTATAATTAGACTTTATACTAGCTAGACGATACTTTAAAGTAGATAAAATATAATCTAACTACTATAGGGAAGCTAGATCTAAAGTTAGAACTAGAATATTAGAATAATACTTTATATTACGACGATCTAATTAATTAATAGATTAAAGTATAAAAGAAGACCCACTTACTTAGAAAGAATCTAATACTTAGTTTAGAGATTTCTATTAAAGCCCTTATAATCCTCTAGAAGGAGATCTACGAGCTCGCCGAAGCCCTATTATAAGTAATAAAGAACTAGTAAACTACTTCTAAAGAAATATAAAGAAACGTAGATAGTAATACTAATAATAGTTTAAAAGATATTAAATCTAAAAAAAGTTAACGAGGTCGCTAAAAAAATAATAAAAAGAAAAAGAAAGTAATATCTATTCTTAATAATCTATTAGGGTAGGCCGCTAGTAATAAGTTTAATATATATTTTTTTAAGCCTTCTAAGATATAGAAGCTTATAAATAAGAAAGAAGTTATATTAGAAGTTATTAGTCTATATAAAGTTAACTTATTAATTAAAGATAGATAGTTAAAAGACTTAGTAAAAGACTTAGTAGAATAGAACGTATAAGATATAATAGTAGAAAAGCTTCTTTATAAAAATTATATAGAAGCTACTCTAGACTACTTCTTTAAAGTTAATTTAGATAAACTACTTCTTAAAAGAAAGAATATTAACTATAAAATTATTCTTAAGAATAATATAAGTAAGTTTAGTATAAGTCTACTTTATAATATATTCCTTAAATATCTAAAGTTACTAAAAGTTTACTTAAAAGAGTATCTAAAAAAAGGCTTTATTATAACTAGTAACGCTAACTTCGTCTTATCTATCCTATTTATTAAGAAGCTAGAAGAAGAATAAAAGTTCTATATTAATTATTAAAAAATTAATATAGTTATAAAAAAAGACGTTATAGCTATTTCTTTAATTAAGAAAATACTAATATAACTCTTTAAAGTAAAGGTCTTTACTAAGCTAGATATATATTAGGTCTTTTATTATATTAGATTAAACCTCGATATAAAGGATCTTATAACTTTTAAAATATAGTATAAAAATTATAAATATTATATTTTACCTTTTAGACTATATAATAGACTAGTAACCTTTTAATACTATATTAATTAAGTACTTAAGGATAAAATCGATAAGATCTATACTATCTATATAGACGATATTTTAATCTACTTAAAAGACCTTCTTAAGTATAAGAAATATATAAGTAAAATTCTAGATAAGCTTAAAAAGATTAGACTATAGATTAATATTAAAAAGAATAAGTTTATAGTTACCGAGGTAAAGTTTTTAGATTTTATTATTAATATTAAAGGAATTCGTATAGACCTCGATAAAATAGTAGTTATTAAAGATTAAAAGAAATTTATAATTCTAAAAGGGTTATAAGTTTATCTAGGCTTCTATAACTACTACTATAAGTAGTTAAAAAACTATAGTTATATAGTCTACCTATTTATTTAACTACTATAAAAGGAAAAATTTTATACCTTTAGATCTAAAGAGCGAGCTATATTTAAGAAAAGTAAGATATTATTATATTCGGATATTATTATAAAATATTACTCGCCCTATTATAGGACCTATATAAAAACTAATATAAGTAATAATATTCTAGTAGATATCTTTATATAACTCTAAGATAATAGAATCTAATAATCTATAGTCTACTTTATAAAGATAATAAAGTCTATAGAAATAAACTACGAGATCTATAATAAAGAGATACTCGCGATTATAAGGAGTTTAAATAAATAGAAGATTTAGTTTATAGAATTATAACTAAATAAACCCTTTTAAGTTATTACTAATTACTAGATACTAGAGTACTTCTCGACTAAGCGTAAATTAATCTTATAATAGACTTATTAGGCTAAGAAGCTCGTAAACTACTATTATACTATTTATTATTATCCTAGAACTACTAATATTATCGCGAATACCCTCTTTTAAAAATAGAAGAAGTTAAAAAATTTAAAAGAAAAAAGATAAAGCTACTAGGACTTATATTTTTATTCTCTTTAGATAGACCTCTACTATAATAGCCGTTTTAATAGCTACTACTAATACCTAGGATCCTAAGTATAAAACTAAAGCTTACTCTTATTTACTTCTTAATTATATACTTTACGAAAATTATATATATACTATACTTAAACTAGAGTAAGAATTAGCTTATTAAAAATATAAGTATCTATTTCTAATTCTATCTAGACTTCTTCTTTAAAAAGAGAAGTTAGTAGTACCTAAAGTAGGGTTTCTTAAGATTTACCTTATCTAGGTAATATATACTACGTAGATTACTACTTATCTAGATATAAAGAAAACTATTAAACTCTTAAGAGATCTATATTACTAGAGTATAATAAATAAGGATATAAAATATTATATAAGAAACTATAAATAGTATTAATAGAGTTATAAGTCTTAGGATAAGACCTTAGATCTTCTTAAATTACTCCCTATATCTAAGAGGGTATAAAAAGATATTTTTATAAACTTTAAAAGCTTTTTAAAGGACTATAAGAAATATAATAACGTATTCGTAATAATATATAGATTATTAAAATATACTTTCTTATTACCTTACTTTAAGACTACTACTACTAAAGATATAGCTACTCTTTATTATATATATATATAATAAGTCTTTAATCCTCTATATATTATAGTCTTAGATTAAGGCCTATAGTTCGTATTAGACTTTACGAAAGAATTATATAAACTCGTAGAAATTAACTAATTATTATTTATAGCCTACTATTTATAGACTAATAGTAATATAGAAGTTTTTAACTAATAGCTAGACTAACGATTATACCTCTTTATAAACTTTTATTAGAATAACTAGTCTAATCTTCTATCTAGTATAGACTAGGTTTAGATAATTCTTCTATATAATATAATAGGATTTTTTCTATTTAAGATCGAATTTAACTATAAGACTTATTACTACTAGGACTAGTAAGAACGTATTTATAAACCCTCTAAATTATTAGATAATATAATTATATAGGTAGCCTAAGAGTTTATAAAAATTTAAGCTAATATAGTCTAATAGATTTACGATTACGTCTAAGCTAATATTATAGTAGTTTAGAAAGTCTAGAGCTAATAAGCTAATAAAAAACGCCGTCTCCTAGATTTTAGTATAGGAAATTAAGTCTATATTATATCTAAGGGATTTATTACCTTAAGACTAAGTCTAAAATTAGACTAGTAAATATATAGATCTTATCTTATTATCGGCTAAAGATATAGCTTCTATATAGTTTAATTATTCTTTTATATAAAGATATATAATATTTTCTATATAGATAGAATATATAAAGCTATATAAGATCCGTTATCTAGTTAAGTACTCTCCGAAGAACTAGCTATAGAAGTAAATAGGTATTCTAAGTAGCTAGTAGTCTATATTCTTAATAGCTAAATTATTTATAATAAGCTCTACTATTAAATAGAATAGATAGACTATAATCTAAATCTAATCTATTACCTAGTAAGCGATTTTATAAATACGGTCTAAAAGGTAAAAGAGTTCTATAATAAATATTCTAATAAGCTAGGTCTATCTAAATAACTAGTCTAGTAGTTAGAAGTTATATTATAAGATAAGTCCTTTAGCCCCTAGTTAGAAGACGAGATACTAGTTAAGATAGAAATCTAAAAAAATCGTCGGTATTAAGTATAGATCTCTACCCTTTATAGCCCGCCGAAACGAGTAGTATAATATCTAGAGCTTAGGGTAATTACCTCTAAGCTTAGGATATCTCTTCTTTATAGTCCGCTAAAACGGGTAATATAATATCTAGAACTTATAGTAACTACCTCTAAACTTAAAGTACCCCCCTATAGCCTTACTTTACTACGAGTAAAAATATAGAAGGAGTAAACCTCGCTCTCTAGTAGGGCTATACGTATATAACTTCTAAGTAATATAGAAAATCGAGTTACTAGCGTTCTTTTATATATTCTATAATACCCTTTAGATATATCGAGCGTATTATATAATATATATATTAGAAAAATATTTTTTAGACAATAATTTATATAGTAAAATAAGTAGATATACGTAGGGCTATATAATATTAATATACTCTAAGAATAATCTAGAGGGTATTAGTTAAATTATTTTTCG
>JASJFT010000198.1:0-82215 GCA_030770425.1 Darksidea phi | reverse complement strand
GACTAAGCCCTTGTCTTGGCTTCCAACCTTCTCGGGATGCCCCGCATCCTGTGATTCGCGTGGGGTTGTAACAAATATATTATTTATAACTAATTTTAATCTTTATATAACCTTTTATTATTAATATTAATATTATAATATTATATATATATAGAATAATATCTATATTCTTATCCTAGGTATATATAATTAGAATAAGAAGAAATCTATATTAAAAATCTATTATTACTTTAAAAATAAATTCTATTAGCTATAATATAATTTCGAAAACCTTCGAATAGTAGTTTAAAGTATTAATATTATTAATTAATTATTCTAAACTTCGTTCTAATATAATAAGTTAGTTATTATTTATAATTTAATATTCTTTTTTATAATTACTTTTACTTTAGTCTTTATATTCTTTAACTTACTAATATATTATAGTACTAATATTATAAGTCTTTTTACTACTATTAAAGCTATATTCTAAGATCTTTATTATAAGTAGAATATCTTTTATAGTTATATTAAGAATACTTTTAAATATTTTAAAGTTATTAATATATATATTACTATCCTCTTCTCTAGAAGCTTAAGTTACTACTTAATATAATATTATATTAGCTTCTAAACTAGTTATATTTTTTATAATTCTAATTATCTTATTATATTTTAATATTTTAATATCTTATATAATAGTATATATAGATAGTTAAATATATTAATAATATTAAATCCTCTACTATAAATATATATATCTAGTCTTTTAGACTTTTATATTATAAGTAGCTAAGTATTATATACTATATAACTATTTTATTTATATAATAATTTATACTAATTTACTATAACTATATATTAAACTTATAGTAATTATATAATAGTAATCTATATATATAAGACCTTCTACTCGCGTTCTAGCTAGATAGTTAGATAACTTAATATATTTATTCTATACTTCTATCTACTTATAGTTATAAATCTAGTCTAATCTATTTATATTATATAATCTATTTTATTCTTCTCTATATAATAAAATAATAATCTTATTATCTATTATATTTAAAGTTAATTTAGCTACTATTCTTTAAGACCTATATAATTAGAATTTATAAATCTATACTATATAAAGTTTATTTATTAGAAATTCTATTAGATTCTTATAATCTATATAGATTATAATAGAGTATTTAGATTCTTATAAATTAGATCTCTATTCTTTTAAAACTTTAATAATTACTAATAAGTCTTTATTATAAATATTATAGTTAAGCTTAGCTAGTAATATCTTTTATAAAAAGTAGTATACTAGTCTAAGGTTATCTTTATTATCTTTCTAAAGTAGTACTACTTCTATTATATAGTCTAATATATCTATTTTAATAATTAAGAGTTCTTTAGGATTATATATTATAATTATAGGTTTTTTAATAAATTACTCCTTAATCTTCTTAAAAGCTCGTTAATATTCCTTCTTTTATTTAAAGGGTTAATCTTTTCTTATAAGTTATATAAGAGATACTATTATTATACTCTATTATAATATTAGTTTCTAGTAAAAGTTATAGAATTCTAGGAATAATTATAGTTCCTTAAGATTTTATAGTATAGGCTATTCTTTAATTTTTTTAATTTATTTTAGATTTACTTTAATTTCTCCTAGTCTAATAATAAATTCTAGAAACTCTATTTCCTATATATAGAATTTATATTTTTATAAATAAAGGTATAATTATACTTCTTTAAGTACTTATAGAACCTACTTTATATATTCTTTATATTCTTCTTTTATTTCGAAATAAATTAGGATATTATTAAGGTATACTATTATAAACTAGTTAAGATAGTTTTATAAAATATTATTAATCTATTTCTAAAATATTACGGGTATATTAGTAAGTTTAAAAGATATTTTCTATTCTTTATTCTTTTTAATTCGAATTTAGTAGTACGCGTTTTAAATATCTAATTATATAAACTATTTAGCTTTTCTTAATTAATCTTATATTTCTAATATTAGAGATAAGAAGTATTAGTTCTTAATTATAATATTATTAAGTATTTAATAATTAATATATAGTTATAGTTCTATAGTACCCTTCTTAAATATAAAGAGAACTAGATATTCTATAAATAAATTTAAATATCGAATATACCTTTTTATAAGATTATCTTTAAGATATTTTACTATAATATCTTCTTCTTTCTTAGTTAATTTATAGATTAGTCCGAATTCTAGAGTTTTTTCTACTTATAGTAGGATTATATAGTCCTAGGACTAGTATTAAAGTAGACTTTTCTTTAGTTTTTTAAATAATACCTCCTACTTCTTATATTATTCTAGAATACTACGATTCTTTTCTTTAGTCGTATTAGCCCTTTATAGAAATATTATCTATTAGTTTATTTATCTAATATAGGGATTAGCTTCTTATAGCTATAATATCTCTAAGATTATATCTTAGTCTTTTAATATCTTAATAATATTAAGTATTTTATTTTCTTTTTTCTATTTATATAGATAAAGTTTATTTCTAGTTTTATATATTATAGATTTACTAAAAGGTTTTCCTTTAATAGTATATATAATACTAGGGTATTATTTCTTTTATTAAGAAATCTTTTTTTATTAGACAAAGTCTTTACTAATAAAGTTCCTTATAGCTCTACTATTAATTAGAGTAATAATTATTCTTTCTTAATAGGTTTCTTAGAGGTAGATATAGTTCTATTCTTTAGTTTCTTAAATTCTTATTTTCTTTAGCTAATATTTCGTATTAATTTTAGTCTAAATATACTTTAGATATTTATTCTCTAAATATTTATATTATAGTCTTTCTAGAATATAATTTAATAGTATTAGTAGTCTCCTCTAGGATTTCTATCTAATCTAGTTTTAAGTCTTATTTACTATATTTCGCTATAAGATATTATATACTATTAAGTATTACCTAATCTCTTAGTATTATCTCTATTATTATATTAAGATAATTAGTATCTTATACTTACTATATAGTCTACTTCTAATATAGATTCTATAATATATTAATTCTATAATAATATAACTTTACTCTTACTAATCTATAGGTTATAAGTCCTCTCGCGTATTTATACTATATAAGCTTTTAATCTTTTTAATATTTCTAAAATAAGACGACTATAGAATAATAATTAAGTCGAACGGAGTAGTTATAACTAGAATTTATCTTTAGTACTATTACCCTTAAGCTTTATACTCTCTATTATAGTATCCCTCTCTAGACTATAAGCTATTATACGATTTAATACTAAGCTTTATATTAAATATTAATCGTTGTCTAATAATTAATCTCTTAGTAACTAATTTAAACGTTAATCGTTATCTAATAATTAATCTCTTAATAACTAACTTAAAACGTTAAGTACTATCTAATTAATTAAATCTCTTAGTAACTAATTTAAATATTAATCGTCGTCTAATAATTAATCTCTTAGTAACTAACCTAAATATTAAGTATTATCTAATAATTAATCTCTTAGTAACTAATTTAAACGTTAATTACTACCTAATAATTAATCTCTTAGTAACTAATTTAAACGTTAAGTACTACCTAATTAACTAATCTTTTAGTAATTAAAAATACGTTTCCTTCTTATTAAACTCGATTATACGCCCTCTAGTAAGTATTAATAAAATTCTCTTCTTTATAAGCCTTAGAAGGATATATTAATAGTCCCCTTTAGGATTTCTATCTAATCTAGTTTTAAGCCTTATTTACTATATTTCGCTATAAGGTATTATATACTACTAAGTATTATCTAACCCCTTAGTATTACCTTTATTATTATATTAAGATGACTAGCGCCTCGTACTTACTATATAGTCTACTTCTAATATAGATTTTATAATATACTAATTTTATAATAGTATAACTTCGTCCTTACTAATCTATAAATAGTAAAAGTAGTTCTAGTATAATTTATATATATTCTTTTTATTATTAATTTTTAGATTACTACTATCTATATATTACTTCTAGTATAATTACTTAAGTAATTCTTTTATTATAGTTTTTAGTTAAATAGTAGTTATTTTTTTACTTTATTTTCTTATAGAGTCTATATTCTCTTTATATATATAAGATCTATATAATCTTAAAGTATACTAGATATTTTATTTTATATTATAAATTATTCTCTAGATTAATCTTATATCTTTAATTATTATATTTTATAAAGATTATTTTTATAGAAATCTATTATTTAATTACTATATACTATAGTTATTCTTTATTAATTATTTTTATAATATACTATATTTCTTTCTAAGTTTCTTAATTAGGTATAAGATTTATAATAATAAAGTTCTATTTAATCTATTATTTAAAGTCTTTAAATAGTCGATATATTAGATAAGATCTAGACTATTTCTTATAAATCTCTTATATTATAGAAGGTATTATAGTTTTTTCTATAAACTATAAGACTTAAGTATAAGTTATATTAAGTTTTAATACTAGTTCTATTTCTTTTTTAGATAGTTAAATTATTTATAGATATCTAGTATTTTTATATATTATAACTAGATTTTTATCTTCTAGTTTTAAGAACTTATTACTATTATTAACTATTTATAATAGTATATCTAGGATATTATTAGAATCTTTCTTTTTTATAAATAAGTCTTCTTTAGATACTTCTTCTTATACTTCTAATAAGAATAAAACTCTTCTCTAAGACTCCCGAGTTATAATTATCTACTATTTCTATAGCTAGTAGTTAGTATTTAACTTAGCTTTATAGTATATCTTATACTAATTATATATATAAGTCGTCTAATATATAATATTATATTCTTATATTATAGCTACTTTATTCCTTTTATTCTTTTAAGTATATTAGGATTTCTCTTTTCTTAGATCTAACTTATAATCTTTTACTAGATATTCTTATTTCTTATATTTAAAGTATACTTATTTTTTATAGAGCTCTTACTTCTTAAGATTCTATCTCCTCTTCTTAGACTCTAGACTAGTCTCTAGGACTATTAACTCTAGTTTATAGTACTTTTCTTCTTTTTTCTTTTTATAAAATCTAATCTTTCCTTTCTTCTCTTAATTCTAAAGGTAGAGATTATTATTAATTCTAATAGTCTATTTAATTATTTCTTATATAGTCTATAGTCTATCTATTTAAATTATCTTATATTAAATATTATCCTTTAGTCTTTTATAGTAATATAATATAAGAGCTATCTCTTTTTATTAGATCTTAATAGTAAGTTATTCGAATTTAGACGTATATATAATAGTTAATTTAGTTTATTTAAGTATATAATCTTTTATTCTATAAGTCTTTTTAAGTTAATATCTTTAAATATAATATATAACTTATTCTTAAAGTACTTATAGTTTAAGAAAATAGCTCTAGTTTTATTACTCTAATAGATTTTATTAAGTTATAGTCTTTTATTTAAATAGATTTTAAATTAAGTAATAGCTCTTTCTATAAACTATACTACTATAAATAATACTTTTAAGATCTTATTAAATAATTATACCTTATTAAAGTTAAAATAGATTACTATATTAGTTAAAAATTCCTTAAGTTTAGATTATATTTTATTAAATTTTTCTAGTTCTTTTAACTTTAATAGCTTTCTTATATATCTTATTAATTTCTTTATTAATATTATAATTTATACTTCTAGTATATTCTCTTATTTCTTAAATATATACTAGTTCTTAATAACTCTTTTAAAATTTTCTATAGTTATACTACCTTCTAGGGAACTAAACTTCTAATAGCTTTTTATCTTAGAGGGTTTAGTCTAAGTTAATAGCTATACTACTCTACTTTATTAGATTCTTTCTTCTACTATTATAGTTAGCTATTTCTACCTACTAGATAGTTAAAGTATTAAATAGGATTTAGATCTAATAGATTATTTAGTCTTATTTAGGGTTTATACTTAAGATAGAAAAGAAGAAGTTAGAATAAAGAGATAATAGTTTAATTATATTAATTTATAAGGATTAATCTAGATTTAAATTAATTATAAGAGAAAAGTATTAAATAGAGTCCGGATCTAATAGATTATTTAGCCTCGTTTAGGGTTTATACTCGAGATAGAAAAGATAGAGTTAAAACGAGAAGATAATAGTTTAATTATATTAATAGATAAGGATTAATCTAGATTTAAATTAACTATAAAGAAGGAAGACTATTTAGAAGATTTATAGTTATTATATATTAATTTAGTTTTCTTAGATCTATAGGATCTATAGCTCTATACCTTTATAGATTTACTAATCTATAAATCTATAGATTTATAAGATCTATATTTACTAAGATATATAAATTTATAAATCTATTATATAACTTTCTTAATAAAG
This sequence comes from Darksidea phi, assembly GCA_030770425.1. Classification (NCBI taxonomy): domain Eukaryota; kingdom Fungi; phylum Ascomycota; class Dothideomycetes; order Pleosporales; family Lentitheciaceae; genus Darksidea; species Darksidea phi. The sequence goes on along the minus strand of JASJFT010000198.1, from coordinate 75,859 downwards.
TATAGAAAAAAGAAGAGAGCTTACTAAAGCTACTTAGAAGTAAATTAAGAGAAAGATTACTATTTATTATAATAGAGAGCTTGGCTCTTCCTATATAGATCTATCGAAGTATAGAAATAATACTTTTCTAATCTATTAGAGCGTAGGAATAGTTATTTCTAGATATTATATAGCTTAGGTATTATAATATACCTTCTAGATATACTACGTAGTAGTATATCTATTAATAAGCTAACTAAGTACGTAATTATAGTATATAGTATATATATACTAGTATTCATACTAGTATTATTACTAGATAAGCTAGTTAAGCTTTCTTAGATAAATATAAGCTCTAGCGCTTATATAATATAAGTATTTACTACTTATAGATAATAATAAATACTCTATAAACTAACCTTTCTCTTTTTCTCTTCTTTAGAATAATATTATAATAGCTTATATAAGTATTATCTTTTTCTTTAAACTCTTTTTAGACTCTTATTATAAGTTTCTTATAGATTAGATACTAATTATTTTATAGACTAGTACTCGTTCCTATACTATTTATATATATATTACTACTACCTATTCTACTTATAACTTAGCTACTCTAATTATTCTAGTAGCTTTTAGCTATAGTTATAGTTATTTATACTACTTATCTATATTTATATTTATATCTTCTTCTTTACTTATATTTATATTTAAGGTATCTACTCTTTAAAGGGATATTCTTAGAGTACTCTAAGTATACTCTTACTAGGGGTATATAAGATCTACGCTTACTAAATACTTTAAAGAGAAGTACTATAATTTATTAACTAGTTATTACGTCTACTTCTACTAGAGGACTTCTAAATTATTATCGGCCTAGCTACGGTTATATACCGGACCCTATATAGTTCTACGTCCTACTATTACGTTTCCTTAAGAATTTATCTTATCTCTATTTAAATATAACCCTTTTACTATCTTAGTATTTCTATATCTATCTATCTATATATACCTTATAATTCGAATCCTTTCTACTCCTTTTTAAGGACTAGTAGTACGACGTCGACGCTAAAAGCCGATACTTTAAAAGTTCTCGTTAATTATACTATATAATACCTATTTAGAGTTATTAGTATACCTCCTTATACTACCTATCTAAAGAAGAGTACCCGTTCTAGTACCTATCTACCTAGTAGACGAAATAACCCTAATACGTAGCTAGTCGACGAAGTATACTAGTAGTACCCTAAGTTTAGTAAATAACGAGTTTAAGAACTAGGATTAGATAATAAGAATAACTACTAGCCGGGGGATCTATTTAACCCTAAAAATATTTAAAAGGGTTAATATATCTCTAAAACCCCTATAACCTATATATAGTACGATGGTAGAAATATCTTAGAGGTATTTAATAAACTACTATCTTTTAGTAGAGTCCTAATAATAGCTACGACCGATAGGGACTACTAACCTATACGAAGAAATAATAGGATACCTAGCTACGAAAATACGACTTATAAAAGTAGGTTCTAACTATACTAACTTTTAGCTCCTACTATACTACCTATATTAGGAGCTAATAATACCCTAATAGGTAGTAATTACTTAGATATAGCCCGTATTATATCTATCTATACTCCGGCCTTAGGTAAAGTACTTCTAGTCGAGGTAGTACGAATATTAATCGACCTTCGATACTAGAGTATACTAGTTAACTAGATCGAGGCTATATAAGTAGACCTTATTATAGTCTAAGTAGCCTTCGAACTAGCTACGGGTACCCTTCGGATTATAGCTAGCCTACCTCTAGTAGATAATACTCGTTAAGGGCTATCTAATCTAATTAAGGTTAAAGACCCTTCTATACTAAGCTTAGTAAAGAGAACCCTAACGACCTAAACTATAGACTATTAGATTAGAGATATCGATAGTCTCTTCTAAATTAACTTTACTACTACCGATATCCTTAAGCGTACTATATAGATTATAATACTTATTAAGAATAATATATATCGTAACCTACTAGACTAAGCTATTAACGATAGTAAAGTCGTTATATAGTTCTAGCTATAGATAAAGCTTAAGAGCCTTATAGAGGACCCTATTCTAATAAAGTTTAATAACTACTTTAAGTTTTAGAATACTAAATAGTATTAAGATAATAGCTTTAACTTCTTCTTTAATTACTTTACGACCTATAAAGCCGCCTTAGAGGTAAAGCCTTTTAATAATAATATAAGCCCTAATATATTAAAGATATCTATAGTTTAGAATAAGTATCTAGAATCTTTATATCGTAAGATATAAAGAGGTAGCTAGCTTAAGAATATCTAAACTTAGATATAGTTCGAATATACTTTATAGAATATAAAGATAGTAATATACTTTACTCTTACGCTAGCTACTCTTCTAAAGATTTCCAACTCTAGTTTAACTATAAATAAAAAGTATACTACGTCTTTAGTAGCTTTAAGTAATTCCGGTTAGAAGAAATAGAATTAGAAGCCCTCTTAGTAGAGTAATACTAGGTAGTCTCTATTAAGGATTCTATTACGCTCCGAGAGTGTAGTATCGACGTCTTAATCTAAGACTAACTAAAAGAAGAACTATTAGAAATACCATTCTAAAGGTAATAATAGATTAGATAAATCTTAAGAAGAGAAGGTTAACTTATCTTCGAAAAAAGATAAGTCCTAGTTACTAATATTACTATAATACTACTAGGGCTAAATACTAATAATAAATTCTTACGAATCGTTAGTAATATAAGGGTATATCTATCTATAGGTATTTCGATATAGGTCTAGAGTCTTTTTAATATAGAATTAGACTTAAATATTATTAGGGAGAATCTTATACTATAGTAGAACCTTCCTAAGATATTATTATATATAAAGTCCTAAATATATTAAGTCTCTAGTATACTATTATATCTAGGAGAGCTATATATTATTATAATAATAACGTAGGACTCTTAAGGTATAATAAGAATAATAGGTTCTTAAGTATTTTAGACTACCCCTATAGATAGCTATAATCTTATCCTCGGCTAGCTATAGCTATATAAGGTAGACCCTTAAATAGATTACTAAAAGGGATCTTTTAAATAGTAGAATAGGAGAGTAGTAGTCGAGTATATTAAGATTAAGGTAACGTCCGACGACCTACTATAATAGCTATAACTTAAGGAAAAAGTATATATACTATACCTAAGAAGCTTCTATACTTAATCGCTTATAAGTAAAGAAGAGTATTAACTCTAGTACCCTACTACTAAGGAGACTATAGAGTATCTATAGATACTCGTTAGTAAGATATAAACCCTAGAAGGTAATAAGTCTTAGAATACTTAGTACTAAAATAAGTAGGGTCTACTTTAATTAAAAAACTAGACCTTATAATTCTATAATTACCTTATTTACTATATAAAGTAATACCCTAAATTAATATAGCTATCTAAGGCTATAGTCTCTTAGGTTATAGTATTAGTAATAGATACCCCTTTATAGAAGATTACGGCTTTCTATTAGAAGGGGTAACGGAAGTCTAAGAACTATCTAGATATTTCCTATAATAATTCTAATAAGAAAATCGACCCTAAGGAAGTTATAAAGGTTCTAGATTACCTTTATAATTAGCTTTAGTACTTTAGTCTTAAACTTATTAGTAGAATTACTCCTAACTTAGAGTATAACTATACTATTAATCTTAAAAAAGAAAAGATACTATTAAATCTCCCTATTTATAATCTCTCTAGAAGAGAACTTAAGATTCTAAGAGAATACCTTAATAACTCTCTAGAGAAGGGGTAGATTCGGCCTAGTAAATCTCTAGTAGGGACTCTAATACTTTTTATACCTAAAGTTAATAGTATACTTTAATTATATATTAATTATAGGGGTTTAAATAAGGTAATAATTAAAAATCGTTACCTTATACCCCTCGTAAGCGAGATACTAGACTAGCTATCTAGGGCTAAGGTCTTTATAAAACTCGATCTCTATAAGATATATTACCGATTATATATTAAGAAGGACAACGAGTAGAAGATAGTATTTAAAATATACTACGGCTATTTTAAATATCTAGTAATACTATTTAGTCTTATAAATATACCTACTACGTTTTAGTTATATATCTATAGAGCCTTAGGTAGTCTATTAGATAAGATATACGTTATCTATTTAGATAATATCCTTATATACTCTAAAGAGGAGAAGGATTATAAACGATATATTTATAAAGTCCTTAAAAGGTTATATAATTAGGGACTTTATTATAAAGTCTTAAAGTATACCTTCTCTACGAAGTTAGTAGAGTTTCTTAGCTTTATTATAACCCCCTATAGAGTAGTTATAGACCTAATACGGGTCTAAATAATTAAAGAGTAGTTAGAGTCTAAGAACTATTAGGATATTTAAGTATTTCTTAGATTTATAAACTTTTACTAATAATTTATATATAACTACTTAGATATTATTTATCTACTTCTAGAATATATAACCTCTATATAGAATTTAATACTAGTCTAATAAGATTCTAGTAAGGACGTATTAGTAGAAAGGTTAAAGAAGATTAAGAAGGGTCCTATAAAGTAGTATATCTCTTAGTTTTAGCTAAAAGACGTATATAATATATTTCTTACGCTTCGTAAGCTCTTTATAAGAGTCTCTATCCTCTAGTACTTTAACCTAGTAAAATCTATAATAGTTATTACTAATATCTCTAAGTTTACTATAGTAGCTATCCTATTATAGCTATAAATAATAGTACTCTTAATAAAGAAATACTAGAAACTAGTTACGTTCTTTAGTCGTAAGTTTACTAGACTATAGATTTAGTAGGATACTTATAATAAAGAGTTATTTACTATTATAGAAACCTTTAAATAGTAGTAATACTATTTTAAATATACTTTAGATACTATCCGTATACTATACGACTATAATAATCTAAGATATTTTATAACTATAAAGATACTCTTATTTAAGTAAGTATACTAGACTAAAGAGTTAACTTATTTTAACTTCGAGATCGAATATAAGTCTAGTATAAAGAATCTAGCTAACGTATTATTATAACGACCTAATTATACTAAAGGCTTTTAGCTTAGAAAGAGAAGGGTACTAAGAAATATTATACTTTCTATACTCTAAAGTAAACTCTAGATATAGATACTCTAGAAGTCTATAGCTCTATACGCTATAGATCGAATAGTATATAAATCTAATCTTACTAATAAAAATCTATAAGTAATCTATTAGGTATCTAAAGATAGTATAAATTATTCTACTATAGAATCTCCTAGTATAGTACTAGTTTTTAATAATATATTATCTATTAATCTTAACCTATCTATAAGTAGGGACGATAAATCTAGAGAGTAATTAAAAAGCTTAAATCTAGTTTTAATATTCCTTTAGTATTATAAAGTATTTTCTACCTCTATATTATATAAGTCTTTACTAAAAGCTATAAACGACGACTCGCCCTTTAGCTAGGAAACCCCTAGGCTACTATTAGACTATATCCGGAAAGTATAGGAATATAATATAGTCTATTATAAGAATATATAGTATATATAAAAGTCTAAGAGTAGAAAAGAGTAAAAGGGTATACCTTTATAGATTATAGATCTAAAGGGCGTCCTTCGAAGAGTAGAGAAAGTATAGATTCCTAATAATAAAGCTCTCTATTAAGCTATCCTTATAAGGAATTATAATAACCTTCTAGGAGGTTATTATAGAGTAGATAAGACTATTAAACTTCTATAAAGAAAGTACTATTAGTTAAAGCTTTAAGTAGAGGTTAATACGTACGTATAAGACTATATAGTATACTAAATAAATAAAGTACGAAGGTATAAGCTATAGGGGTTACTAGAATTAATTCCCTTACTATAAAAGCTATAGTATAATTACTCCTTAGACTTTATTACTAACCTACTAGAATCTAAGAATTCTAAGGGTAACGTCTATAATATAGTACTAGTACTTATCGACTACTTTTTAAAGCTAGTCTAGTACCTATTCGTAATAAAGAATATTACTATAAGTATATTAGCCGACCTATTATTTATAGAAGTATTTACTAAGGTCGGACCCCTATTATTACTAATCTCGGACTAGGGCTCTATCTTTATTAGTAAATTCTAGTTAAATATATACTTTTATTTTAATATTAAATAATAAATAAGTATAGCCTTCTACTTATAGATAGATAGTTAAACTAAATACTAAAATTAGAAGCTTAAAGTATATCTACGAATATACCTAAACTATTAGTAGAATAACTAGTATTAGTTACTCCTAATAGTAGAATACGTATATAACTCTAAGATTTATTTAAGTTATAATATATACCCTATTAAGGTTATAATAGATATTAAACCTAAGAATTTTAATAATATAGAAGATAAGTATTAGCTCTATTAACCGCCCGGTAACTAGAGTATAGACGGAAAGACCTTAAGTATACGTTAGAGAGTCGTCGACTTTCTAGCTAGCTAGACGTAATAGTTTTCTAATACTTAGGATATATTAACCTATACTTAAGAAAGCTAGTAATACTAGTATAACTTAAAGAGAACGAGTAAGTACTTCGCCGTTGACGAAAAGGTAATTCTAAAGACTACTAATATTAAGACTAAGTACTCTTTAAAGAAGTTAGATATAAAGTACTTAGGACCCTTTACTATTTAAACTAAGTACGGGAAGCTAAGCTACTAACTCGAGCTACCTCTATTAATATTCTAGCTATATTCTATCTTCTATATATCTTTCCTAGAGAAATAGATAGAGTTAAGAGAAGGTCTATACTTTAAACCTAGGCCTATATAGTATCTAGAGCTTAACGACGACGACTAATATAAAGTTAAAGCTATCCTCGCGTATAAAATAATATATAATAAGAAGCTCTTTCTTATAAAGTAGCTAGGTTAGCTATATAAGAATAGTATATAGGAGTCTAAGATCTCTCTTAATAATTATAATAAGATTCTCGCGGAATATTAGATAAATCTAGATAATTAAATATTAGGTCGTCTAAAGTAGAAAGCTATTAGGAAAGTATTATAACCTTTATAGAGGAATAATAATACGCGTAAAAAATCCTAAAGAGGTAGACTATATAAGTAATATTAATATAAAAGAAGAACTAAGAGATCTAGCTAAAAGATATTCTTAGGACCCTACTTAGGGGATACTATATAAGTAGAATAATTAGTTAAGAAAGAGGACGCTATCTACTTTAGTAATAAGCTATAGCTTAAAGGATTTAGTAAGGCTAGCCTTTATAAATTATAGTAATAAATAGACTAACTAGTAATAATAGTATTAAAATTAATAAACTAGATTTTTAATATAGGTATTTATTCTATCTATATACCCTAGTAACGAGAATCTTAGTTAAGTACTATATAGTTTATAGACGACCTAAGTAAGCTACGTATATTAGATAAGAAGTTCCTAGAGGAGCTTTATAATACTTCCTTCTAAGGGGTAATAGGCGTTATACCTCTACTAATAATATTCCTATTAGGAATATTAGGGCTATAATAGTACTAACGATACTTATAATTAGTAGCCCTAAGGGGTATATTAGTTAAAGAGTCGTACTTAATAAAGTAAGCCTTATAAATAGTAGAGGCTACGAAGTTAGTAGGTACTAGATAGCTAATACTACCTAGCCTATACTAGAGGAATTAGTATAGGAAGCTATTAGAAAGATAGTAGAATATACCTAATAGCGCTAGAAGTTAAGCTTATACGCCGTAGCTATAGCCCGATATAATTCTACCTTACTACTAGTATTTTTAATTAGACGCTTCTACTTAGCCTTATACTAGTTCTAACTAATATTAATATTAAAAGTATAGAACTATATATTCTACTAAATCTTCTTAAGCGTATTAGAATCTATATCCTCGTTATTACGAGTAGCTTAGGCGTTATAATACTAAATATACTTAATAGTAAAGATAAGAAGATTAAAGTAATAGTAGAAAGTAGGCTTAATCTATACGAATTATTAGTAGAACTATATTAATAGGAAGAAGGGAAGACTAGTATATACTACTAAATAGGTCTAATAATAAGCTTTATACCTACTATAGGTAGTATAGATATTAGCCTTCTAATACTAGTTACTCGAAGTAATTCGACGGAGTTTAGCTATATTAAACTCTTATATAAACTAGAGGAGGTAGTTTATATACTAATAGTATATAAGAGGGGGCTAAGGCTTTAGATAGATAGGGAGAGTATAGATATACTTAGAGAGGGTAGTATTACTATACTAGCTAGTAGAGGTAATTATAATAAGGGGTAGAATCTTAAGAGTATTAAGGAATAAAGTAGAGAAATCTAGAAGTAGATATATCTTTTTATACTTATATTAAAAGAGATCGTTCTATACCTAAACTAATAGTACTCTAGATACTTATTAGTAAGAGCCTAAAATATAGAAATAAAGGTATCTAAAGAGATATAATATATAATAATTTATTACCTTTTAGATAAACGTCTATAAAGATATAAACGGAATTTCTCTTACTAGAAGAGCTATAGGTAAACGAGTAATTTAATATAATTATAAGTTATAATAGACGGTAGCTAATAATTACTAAGTACTACTAGATTATACTATTATAATAGATATTAAGACTAAATTAAATAGAGTCCGAACTAGTCCCGAAGCCTTTACGAAGGTATTACGAGTAAGTAAAGTAACTATAAAGGTTATACTTAGTAAATAGCTCTTATATAAAGATAGTAAGTATCTACTAGATAGAAGTTACTAAAAATTATCTATAAGGGGAGTAGCGATACTATTACTATTAGTATAAGGATCTATAAGAATATATATAGACTATAAGCTATAATAGTAATAGATAAAAGTTATAAACGTATACTAATAATAAACTAATACTTAAGTTATATATACTTTCTAATTAAACTAACTATATATTATAAGATTAGGATTAAGAGCTACGAGGCCGGAAAGACTACGGAAACCCCCTATTAAGGTAGTAGGGTATAACGTAGATACTAAATATCTAAAAGGTCTTCTCTATAAAATTATTTTTTCCTTAAAAATAGGGTTTTTTAGGAGTATAGATACTTAGGTAAACTTTTCTAAAGAAAGTAAGGGGATTAATAGAATACGTTATAGTAAATAACTCTCTATAAGGACTAGGACGGCCTTTAGAAAAGAGGAAGGCTATATTATACCTACTTCTACTAAAGGACTTCTAGATTATTATCGACCTAGTTACGGTTATATATCGGACCCTATATAGTTCTACGTCCTATTATCGCGTTTTCTTAAGAATTCGTCTTATCTCTATCTAAATATAACCCTTTTACTACCTTAGTATTTCTATATCTACCTACCTATACGTACCTTATACTAGTAGTACCTACTACTAGTATTATATCTTTAGATATAGTTATCTTATACTATAAGTTTTAGAAGTATATTAATTATTATTATTATACTTATACTAATTATATTATAGTTTTTAAATAGTTCTACTATTTATCTAGTAGCTTATTACGATTATTAAGATCTATAATAAGTAGATAAGTTATATTTCTTAACTCTATACTAAGCTCTATATACTATATTCTTAATTATATTAATATTATATAGAAGATACGTCGACTTTAGACTATTATATATATACTACTCTCTCCTAGTACTAGCTTAGAGGAGGAGGAAGAGAAGAAAAAAGAGAAGGAAAAGTAGAAGGAGAAGGAGTAGGAAGGTAGTCCTTCTCTAAAGCTTCTAGTTATCTAAGTTCTAGAGCTCTCTAGTAGAGCTAAGAGAGGATAAAGATTTTCTATAACTTTAAATTATAAGCTCTTCTAACTAGTTATTCCTTTACTCTTTTCTATACTAATATATACTTAAATATTTAGTTACTTCTTAAAGTACTAAAATTATTACGCTAGTAAGTACTTTATAAGTCCGTCTATAAATATATTACTTATTTTTAAGTAGAGTACTTTAAATATATTTTTAGTATATTCTTAATATAGCTATATATTTTATATATCTATATAGTATAGCTAGGTAGTAATTTACTTATTTTCTTTAATAATAAGCTAGATTATTTACTAATTATTATAGAAGATCTACTACGTAATACCTAGGTTTAGGATAAATTTTTTAAAGAAATACTTAAGAGCTAGGGATTCCTTTATAATATACTCTAAGGCGAGTAGCTTAGCTTTAATTATAAAGATAATAATAGTAGATTATCTTATAGCTTTCTATAGTATAGATTCTCTAAAGAGTATAATAATATATTTATAAGATAATTATCTTATCTTTAAATTATCTATAAATAAAGTATTCTTATATATAAGAAGCTATATATTATTATATCTACTATATCTAATACTTTTATATCGCGTTCTATATAAGTATATAATCGTCCGGTCTACTACTATAAAGTACTCTTTACTTAGATTTATAAGGTAGTATAATAGTTAGAAAGTTATAAATACTATATTAAAGTATAGTATAATTATTATATATAGGATTAATCCTATATACTCTTAATATATCTTAATTTATAACTTTATTACCTCTCTTATATTCTTTATAAGCTCTTTATCTAGAAGTAGTATTATAGAAAAGCTCCTTATATTAATAAGTAAGAACTTCTTTATAATTTTATTAATATATACGTTATAGACTAGTTTAATTACTTAGACTTCTCTATTTCTAATTACTTATACCCCTAAGAACTACTTAATAGAGCTATAATCTTCTATCCTATATTTTATTTTAATTAATCTAAGAAGTACTTATATAGCTAGCTTATCTAATATATAGTATACTATAAGTATATTATCTATATAGAATAGAATAAATATATACTACTCCTTATTAAAGAATAAATATAGCTCTTCTTTTAATATTATAAGCTCTAGACCCTTTAAAGCTTAGAAGAACTCTTTATATTATAGTAGTAGTAAGTTATATAGTCTATATAGTACTTAATTAAGCTTAATATATTTACTAGGTTCTTTAAAGTTATTAGAAAGCTTATAAAGTATATTAGATTAATTATTCTAATAAGTATTTAGAAAGGTTTTAACTACGTTAAGCTAATATATCTCTAGATTAAACTATACTATAATTACTATTATTATACGAAAAGATTATATAGTAAACGTTATAATATAGATTAACTAGATTAAGTTCTTAGTCTAGAGGTCGTCTTATATATAGATATAAGCTTTATACTTAATTAAAAATCTATTCTAATTAAGTTTATAGGTAAATATCTACTTAAGTAGAAGTAATCTCTATATCTATTCTTTATACTTTACTACTTCCTATATATCTTTCTTCTTAAGTATTTATATTTCCTAATAAGCTATTTCTATAAATAGCTCCTTATAAGGATATATATATAGATTTCTCTATTTCTCTAGCTCTTTTAATAGATTATTATAGTATTTACGACGCTTTCTTAGAAGTATAACGACTATAATTATAGAGAGTAAAGTCTCGTATTCTACTATTAGCTTAAGCTCTTCGTCTATAGGGACTTAATCTATAGAAACTTTATTTAGAATATTATTTAGTTAATCTAGATTACTATCTATATTACTAAGTAATATATATATTCTACTTCTACTACTTCTAAGTATATCTAGATTATTAAGATCTTACTCTTATAATCTATAACTTATATATATAAATAGTCTCTAGTTCTTCTTATTATATACGCGTTTAAAGGGTTACTTAAATACTTTATTTATAGTATTAGAAGCTATACTACTAGATTAAGAGGTATCTTCTATCGTACTTTATAGTACTAAGATTAAAGAGCTAAATCTTTATAATTCTACTTCTTTAGTATTATATCTTATATAGGGAATATAAAGATTATCTAAAAGACCTTAACTTTCCTAGATACTAGATAGTAACTTTAGCTCTAGGCTTAGCTTAGGGGATATAAGTCCTATATACTTCTTATATACTATATATATTCTTAGTAATCTACTAGTTATACTTATTATCTATATAGTTACTAGGGTTCTCGTTTTCTAATTAGATAGCTAGCTATTTACCTAAGCTAGGTCTTAAGGTTTAGTACTCCTAAGTTACTTTTTAGTTAGCTATTAAGTCGTTATAGTACTTAATTACTCTTTTAACTATATAATAGGTAGCTTTATAACCTTTCCTATATCTTAGTACTTACTATACTTATTAAGAATATAAATAATCCTAACTACTTCTTTCTAGAGAATTATATTTATCTTTCTATCTTTATAGAAGAATATCTTATTAAATATTATATTTCTCGTAGTAATTATCTAATTAAGTATTAAAACCTATATTCTATAGATATTAGAGGTTCTATAGCCTATTAAATATTTGATATAACCCTATAGAGTAATCTTAAAGCTTCTCTTATTATATTCTACTATATATTCTTAATTAAGTAGATAAGTATAGTATTTATATATATATATATTACTTTAATCTAGATATAAATCTTTTATTATATTTTTTATATATACTAGCTCGTAGTAACGAAAGTACTAATAGAACTAGGTATCTAGTATTTTATTCGAGGAGTATAGCTTATAAATATAGAAGAGGCTTATATTATATAGCTATACTACTATATATATAATTTCTAGCTAGAGCTTTTTAGAAAGCCTTATACTACTTCTTATTTTTATTAATTTAGTAATTATTTCTTAGCTAATATATTCTATACTATCGTTAAACTTATATATATAGGTAGAAGAGGACTTAATCTATATACTCTACTACTCTACCTAGAGCTTATATTAGGATTTTTCTTTCTATAGAAGTATCGTAATATTATTATTCTACTATAGCTTAACTATTCTAAGCTTATATTACGTATATACTAAGCTCTTAAATATCTATAAAATATATAAAATCTCTAGTAGTATCTTTCTAATTAATATATCTACGAAGATCTTCTCGCTATAATTATATTTTAGAATAATTATCTAGTATTTCTCTAATTACTCTAGTAGTATATTAAAGAGATTCTATATAATTCTTTAGAATAGGTAAAAAGAGTACTTTTTAGAGTATTAAGAGATTACCTATATAGTATATATAGTCGTATAGTACTTATATTATAAGTATTTAGTTCCTTTAATTTATATATTTTATATATACTATATAAGTATTTATAATACTTATAATTCTAGGTACTCTACTCTTATATACTATAAATTCTCTATACTTTATCTAGAGTATAGTTACTAAGATTAGTATAAGTTTACTATATTAATCGAAGATATAGTATAAATAAAGATAGACTTATATTTAATAAATATTAAGTTATATAAAGAAAGGGGTAGCTTATATAAGTAGGGGGCGCTTATTAAGCTTAGCTTTCTTCCTATTTATAGTAGAACCTAATAGAATACTATAAATAGTATTTAGGAGGGCGGAAGTATAACTAAATAAGGTAAAAAGATAATAAGATAATATAATAATATATTAACTTATTTAATAATTAAGTTATTAGGTTATAGAGCTAACTATCCGACGTAGATTATCCTCCTTATATACTTCTAGCTAAGAAATCTATTACTAATCTTAATTAGTAATAGAATATTCTAGAATAGCTTAGTAAGTATTATATAAGTATTAGAAATTAAGTATTTCTAATACTTATTAGTAATACTAGCCAATCTAGTAGTTACTAGAAGGTTCTAGAATTAACCTGATTACTAATAACTTTATCCTCCAATATCTAGCTCAATATTAGTCCAATTTAAATGAGCTATATACCATTCTACTTAGAATAACCTATAGAATCTAGCTATAATAATAGCTTAGTAATATAGGCTAAACCTAAATAGGAAATAACCTATTAAAGGTTACTTCTTAGGAATTCCTTAATTCCTTATAAGTTATACTTATATAAAAGTATTATAAGTATAATATTCTTATCTATTAATTCTATATATAAGAAGTAATCTAGTCTAAGATACTAAACTTCTTTCTCTCTTAAATAAGCTTCCGAGACGATATTAAGATAAAAATCTTTAATAACTATAATATTTTATAATATTAGATTCTCTATATTTTTTTCTTAAGCTCTATTAAGTATATTTTTAATTAGTTAAGTATCTATTCCCGTAATTAGAAAGGTCTAGGTTCCTATCTCTATATATTATATCCCTTAAACTTTCTTAAATAATCTTAGTATAAGTAGCTTTTATATATTTACTAAATATAAAGTAGTTCTATTATTAAGTATAGTACTTTTAGAAAGGAGATAAGTATTAAAATCTATTATTATATAGATCTTTATAGACTTATTAAGAAGCTTTAGATTAATTATTATAGCTTATATTTCTCCTAGATAAGCTAAGGTATATACTCTATCTATCTAATTTACTATACTTAGGAGCTTCTAGCCCTTAGATACTAAGTATTTTCTTATTTTCGTAAATTTATCTAAGTTAAGACGTTCTAGGATCTTCTAATACTTATCTAGATTAATTAGTATTTCTTTCTTAATTACTACTATCTTAAATCTTTTATATTTATCTATACTTTACTTATATATTTTATATTTATTCTTTCTAAACTCTTTATATAGGTAGATCCTAGTTTTATCTACTAGATATTAATCTAGATACTAATCTAAAGGCTAATCTAGACGTCTCCCTAGTATTATAAATATTCTAGGGTTACTATTAAAAGCTTTTAGGAAGTACTTTTAAATTATTATAATAAATATTTTCCTAATCTTGTCTAGAGTAAGCTACTTTATACTAAGTATACTATTCTATATAACTTACTAGTATATTAATTAGGCCTATTCTAATATAAGCTTTAGAGTAATAGTATCTAGAAAATCTTAAATAATAAGCTACCCTTCTATATCTTTTAGCTTATATATTTTTACCTTAGTATATAAAAAGTACTACTTCTTATACTATTCTTTAGTATTATAACTCTAGGATTAGAGAGGTACGGGGTAAGCTCTAATATAGCTATAATAGCTAAGCTACGCTTAGTTAGTAATCTAATATTATATAACTTAGAAGTTATAGAAGTTATTAAGATAATTATTTCTATAACTATTATAGAAGTTATAGAAGTCGTAGAAGTTACTACTTCTACTACTACTACTACTACCTTAGGGAATAAGGACGGGTATAAGAGAGTAAGAAATCTCTTAGACTTTTTATTTTAATTCCTTATAATTAATCTTTAGTTCTTTACCTAATACTTACGAATAAGATTAGATCTTTTTCTAAGTAGTTATTCTAGTAATAGAATTCGTTAACTTAATCTTAATCTATTAGAAACTAATAGTATAATAAATATTCTATCGGCTTTAACCTAGATTCTATATAAAGGTATATATAATACTTAATATATTAACTATTCTAAATTAAGGTTATATCGATATAATAACTCTATCTAGCTTATATAATACCTCTAGAGAGAGCGTAACTAGGGCTCTAGCTATAAACCTAGTAGCCCTAATCTAGTAATAAGTAGTCTAGATAGTTAAGTTATAGTAAGCTATAATATTACTATAAAGATTACTATAATAGGTACGAGTAGGACTTAGGACGAAGTTAAAAATCCTAATACTAGAGAAATATAATAGTAGAAAGGAAGGCTTAAGGCCGTTTCTTATATAATTAGACCTATACTACTAGTTTAACTCTACTACGTTTATTAGTAACTAGAATAAGATTCTTACTATAAGTATATATATAATAGGTAAAGTAGCTATATAAATATAGCCTCTAATCGATAATTATATAGTTAATAAGGACTTCTTATTAAAGTAATACGACGAAATAAAAGTAGTATTTAAAGATTAGGATTTATTTAAGGAATAAATATATATAGTCTTTAGAAATATTAATAAGATCTAGTAAACTAAATACTAGATCTAAAGACTAAGGTAGACTAAATTAGTAAGTATATATACTACTAAATTTAAATAGCTATAGTATAAGATTAAGTAGGACGATATATCTCTTATAGTTATATACTATAATAGACTTAAGAAGCTAATTAAGAACGAGTTAATCTAATTTAAAAAATTAGACGATCTAGTAGAATTAATTAAGATAGTAATCTATATTAATAATCGACTATATAAATAAGTACTTAAGAAATAAGATACTATAGAACTAGTAAGAGTCTATAGAAAAGAGTAAGTAGCTTAAAAGTATAGGTTTTATAAGGGTTATAATAAGATAGATATTAGTATAGTCTAGGAAAAGAAATATCTAAAGAATAAAAAATATAAATAAGGTAAGAAGTTATAGAAAGTCCTAATAGACGAGATAAGATAATATTAAGATAAAAAGATATATCTATACTATAGTATAAAGAGATACTTTATTAAAGAATACGGCGAGGAGAAGAAAAGTATAGAGAGTTAGAACGGCGCTAGATATATAAATATAATTAGGTATAATAAGAAAAAAGAAACTAAGTCTAACTTAATACCCGAAATATAGTATAATACTAGTAGGTAGAATAAGGTTGAGGAAGTTTCTCGATAATAAGAAGACCTAAAGCTCGAAATAGGAGAATTAATACTCTTAAAGCTAAGAGAAGTAGTCGTAGAAGATATTTTCTAACGACTAGTATATAATAAATATTAAATATATAAAACTAGTTAATATATTATAAAATACTATACTAGAGAAGTAGAGCTAGTATATATTACTAGTAATTAAGGCTAGTAGATAATAGACTAGATCTTAAAGCTCTAAGAACTAGAAGGCTATAGGATAATATAGAATCGAGATAGTTTAGATTATAAGAACCTATTATTTATATAATACGTAGGGGAATATAAGTATTATATATAATAAAAAGAGAAGGTTATAATACTTTTTAGGGATTATCTATATATATATCTTTAGAATAAAGAATACCTAATAGTAGGATACTATCTCTATAATTATAATAACTAGACTAAAGAATATAAGAATTAAGAATAGCTAGGATAGAACGACTACTATAATAATAAATATAAAAGGTACTTTCTAATAAAGTATACTATAGGGCGATAGCTACGTAGATTAACTAGAATAAATACTAAGAACTATAAGAGAGATATTAACTATAGGATTATATACGAGGAACCTAGCTATAAAGTCTTATACTAGATATATTACGAAAGAGTATATATTTTATATCTAGTATAAAAAGAGCTTATAACTAGAAGAGAAGAAGATATCTTCTACTAGAATCTTAAGAGGAAGAAATATCTTATAGAATAGTACGAGTAATACGACTATCTAATATAGAATAGAGATAGTTCTAAGAA
Source organism: Darksidea phi (assembly GCA_030770425.1). Lineage (NCBI taxonomy): Eukaryota > Fungi > Ascomycota > Dothideomycetes > Pleosporales > Lentitheciaceae > Darksidea > Darksidea phi. The sequence continues at coordinate 58,554 of JASJFT010000198.1, read as the reverse complement.
CCTAGAGGTTAGTAGATAGTTAAGGGTTCTAGGTATATAATAGGGATACTATAACATCTAGAATAATAAGATAAATATAAGGCCCGTTAATTAGAATATACTATTCCTAGACAAGAATCTAAAAATAGAATTATAATAGATACTAAACTAGAAAATACCTCGTAGGATTAAAAAGAAAGAAGATTTAAAGTTAGAATAGTTAGACGAGTCGCCCCTCTAATAATAAGAAAAAATCTAAGAATTAAAGGGTACTTCTAAAGAATAGGACCTCTATAATAATAAACTAAAAAACTAGATTATTATTAGTTATACTAGAGTTATACTAATAAAAGTATCTAAAAGATAACTTTATAAATTATATAAGAGAGTATCTAATAACTAACTAGATTAGAGATAGATACGCGGATTTACGGATAGAAAGTCTAAGCTATTATAAATAGTAGAGTTAAGTTTATACTTCTATTATTAAGATTAATAGAGAAATATAGAATTCTCTATTAAATTAAAGAAAAATCTATATAAGTAGACCTCGGAGATAGATTATCTATAGAATATAAAGAAGGTATAATTTACCTTAAAATATAAAAAGTAATCTTAAAGATAGAAAATATTAGAGATTATTATAGATTTAATATTATAAAAATTAGAGATACTAATATAATTATTAGTTATAACTAATTAGTAATATATAATCTATAAATAGATTAGAAGCTATATAAAGTACTAGACTACGAGTAGATAGCTCGAGTCGTAGAAATTAGAAGACTAGATAGATCTAGCTACGAGATCTAATATATACCCTAGAAAGAGAGGATAGACTTAATTTTATCTTATAAGATTACGAGGATCTATAAGAAGAACTTATAAAGAGTTAATATTATTATAATATAAAGAGTTACGACTATATAGAAAGGACTATAACTAATAATACCTTAAGACTATAAGAAATTCTAAGAACTATTTAAAGAATATTCGGATATAGATTTACTAGAGTACTAGGAATAGGATTATAAGATATATCTAGAATAGAGTATAAAGCTTAAGTCTAGACCTATATACTTATTAATAGTAGATTAATAAGAAGAATTAAAAGAGTACTTAATAAAGAACTTAGAAAGAGGATATATTAGAGAAAGTTAAAGCTTTATAGTATTACTAGTTCTATTTATCTTAAAGAAGAATAGAAAGTTATAACTTTATATAGACTATAAATACTTAAATAATATTATAAAGAAAAACTAATATCTACTATTATTAATTAGAGAACTTATAGACTAGTTCTAAGGAGTTAAGTAGATTATAAAATTTAATATCTAAGAGAGATTCTACTAGATTCGAATAGTAAAAGGATATAAGAAGTATATAGTATTTAAGACCTAATATAAACTCTATAAATATAGAGTTATACTATTTAAACTAATAAATATACTAATAATATTTTAGTTGGTTATTAATAGGATATTAAATAAATACTTAGACGTATTCTATATAGTATATCTAGACGATATTCTTATATATAGTAAAGGAATACTAGAAGAATATAAAGAATATATAAAGAAAGTACTATAAAAGCTATAATAAAATAAGTTACTATTTTACCTAGATAAATATAAATTCTATAAGATAGAGACCGAATACCTAGATTTTATTATTTCGTAAGAAGGAGTATTTATAGACCCTAAGAAAGTATAGACTATAAGAGAATAGCTAATTCTAATATTAGTTAAGAATATATAATTCTTTTTAGAATTTACTAACTTTTATTAAAAGTTTATTAAGAACTACTTAAAGACTATATCTCTACTTACGAAGGTAACTAAGAAGAAAAAGAGGTTTTAATAGAATTAAGAATAATAGAAAGCTTTTAATAAGCTTAAAATCCTATTTATATTAGTACCTATACTATAGATATATAATCTAATAAGATCTCTTAGAGTAGAGATAGACGTATCGGATTATATACTAAGAGTAATACTTATCTAGTAGAGGAAGGATAGAAAATAAAGACTAGTATTCTATTACTTATATAAGTTTAGTAAAGAAGAAGTAAACTATAATATTTATAATAAGGAACTTAGTATTATTATATTAGTATTCGAATAATAGAGACTATAGCTTATAGAAGTTAAGTATAAGATTAAGATTATTATAGACTACTAGAATCTTATAAGTTTTATAACTACGAAGAAACTTAATTAATAATAATTTTAATAGTTAGAATTACTAGTAGATTACGACTTTAAGATAAGTTATTAACTAGAAATACTAAATAGAGTAGTAGATACTCTTAGTAGAAGATTAGACCTTTAAGGTACCGATAAATCTATTATATATAAACTAGTTCTATAAAGAGAATCTAATAGAACTCTTATATATAACTATACGAGACTAGCTAAGATTATAGTAGTAGTAGATATTAAGAAAAAATAGAAAAATAAGGTCCGAGAAACTATTAGGAATATTAATAAAATACTAGAGAAAGATAATATATACTTTAATAAGAAAGAATACTCTACTCTAATAAATAACTTAGAGATAAGATCTTATATACTATTAAGTCTTAAAGAAAACTTAATACGGGAAATCTATAAGAGTAAGATACTAGAATATCTAGAAATTAATAAAATAGTTAGATATATAGATAGAGAATACCTACTTATTAATATAAGAAAGAAAGTTTAGAAAGTAATAGATAACTATTTAGAATATTCTAAGAATAAATCTAAGAGATATAAGTCCTATAGATTACTCTAACTACTAGTACTATCTATATAGCTATAGACTTATATTATAATAAACTTTATAATAAAGCTACTACTATTATTAAAACTAGAATTAGGAAGATTATACGATATAATTATAGTAATTATAGACTAATTAACTAAAGTAGTATACTTTATCCTAATAAATAAAATAATTATAGTAGAAAATATAGCTTATAAGGTTAAAAGAATACTTATTACTAACTATAGATTACTAAAATAGATCCTTATAAATAGGAATAAACTATTTACTTTAAAGTTTTAGAGTATACTACTTATAAAATTAGAAATTAAAAGAAAGTTATTAACTAGCTTCTATTTATAGATAGATAGTTAGATAAAACGAATAAACTAGACTCTAGAGGAGTATCTTAGGTTCTATATTAATAAGTTATAGAATAACTAGATTAAATTATTATTAATAGTATAATTAGTATATAATAGTAAGAAATCTATAATAACTAAATACTTACTATACTATATAAACTATAAATACGAGCTAATAACTTATAGAGATCTAAAGAATATTAAAAGTATATCTACTAGGATAGAAGAGAAGGTCTATTTAATATAAGAGTTATATAAAGAACTTAGTATATAGATAATATATAGGAATCTTATAATAGCTAAAATAATAAATAAAAGAAGACTCGAGGGACTAATCTATTAAACGGGGTCCGGACCTAATAGGTTATTTAGCCTCGTTTAGGGTTTATACTTAAGGTAGAAAAGAAGAAGTAAAAATAAGTAGATAATAGTTTAATTACGTTAATAGATAAGAATTAATCTAGATTTAAAATTAACTATAGAGAAGGAAGACTATCTAGGAGATTCGTAATTATTATATATTAATTTAGTTCCCTTAAATCTATAGCTCTATACTTATAGATTTACTAAGCTATAGCTCTATAGCTCTATCTTAATAGATCTACTAAGCTATTATATAACCCCTTAGATCTATTCTTATTAAGGTATAGATCTATTATATAACTTCCTATTTTCTAATTATAAGATCCGCGTCGTATTCTTTATTAAAACTAGTAGTTAGCTTAATTTCTAATAACTTTATTTATTAGTAGTCTATAGTATATATTTAGTTTATAATACTATCTCCCCTTTCTAAACCTTTAACTCGAAGGTTATCCTAGATCTAGTATTTAGCTATATTAGTATTAGGGCCCTATCTTAAGAGGTTATTATTATTTATTATAGTATTACGTAAAACTCGAGAACGTATTATACTTACTAATAAGATTCTTTATTATAGCTCTAAAATATTTCCTTATAGTTATTATTCTTAGTTAGAAATATTATATATTACTTTATTTAAAGATAGTAGGTACTATAAGACGTATATTTATACTAATATATAAGATTCTTATTATATATCTAGTATCTTACTATTAGAAGGTTTATTTATACTAAGTAGTAAAACTCGTATATTAGGACTTATCGCTATTAGTAAGATCCGTCGACCGTACGAAAGAAAAACTTTAATAGTAATTAGAGAAGACTTAAAAAGCTTAGAATAAGCTTCTTAATAAGCTAATAGAGGCTTAGATATAAGTATATTATTTAGAGAAGTAAAGGGTAGTCCTTTATAAGAAATCGGCGGTATAATCCTAGGTATTAGAAGCTAAGCTAGACGAAGAGAAGGTAGAGCTTTAGTAGCTAAGGTAGTAGGAGGATCTAAAGACCTTTCTAACTACTCTAAATATCGCTTATAATATTATAGATAATATTACTCTTCTTAGTCTATTAAATATCTTTTATCTTATTAAGGGTAAGGCCGGCTTTCTTAACTTACTATAAGACGAATTTATCTTATCTTCTAGTTTTCTTTAAAATTATAGTTTTAGTACTCCGTAAGCTTCTTAAGATAATTAAGATTATCTTCGGGTTCCTAGATTTATTTCTATAGTTTTCTATTCTCGTCTATCCCTTACTATTAGATTAGATAGTAGTACTTTCCGTTTCTAATATTACTATCTAGAATTTCTTCTACTTTTTATTCTTTATTATCTTCTCTATATATATCTACTTTATATACTACTAGTTTAGTATCTTATAGTACTTTTTTTAGTAGACTTATATAGAATATAGAGTAAATTTTTATTTATAGAGGTAGTCTTAGTTAGTAGTTTATAGATAAGACTTATTTCTTAATCTTATAGAGTCCGATCTTAGTATAGTCTAATTTACTATTAGGTTACTTATTCTTAATATTTTTTCGTAGTAACTATACCTTTTCTCCCTCTTTAAAAGTAGGTACTTCCTTTTACTTCTTATTATAGTATCTATTTATTCTATTTTAAAGGAATTCTATATCTTCCTTAAGCTATTAATATATTTATAGAATAATTTTTGCTATTTCTTCTCTATTCTAGCTATAAGATTAAAGTTACCTAGGTTTCTTATATATTTCTAGTTTAATTTCGTAGTTTATAAAGAAAGATATTATCTTTATTATATTATATTATAAACTATTATATATAAATTATACTATAGGTAAAAGTATAATCTAGTTATTCTAATAGTAGTTTATATAATATCTAAGGTATTATTCTACTATTTAGTTTATTCGTTCTATTAGTCCGTCTATCTATAGATAATAAGTAGTCGATATACTATATTTTATTTCTAATTTAGCTATAAGAGTTTACTAAAACTTTACTATAAATTTAATATCTCTATCTAAGATTATTTTATTTAGTATTCTATATTTACTAAATATATATCTTAGTAAGATATAAATAAGTTATTCTACTATATTTTCTTTATTTATATATAAGATAAAGTAAGCGTACTTCGTAAACTTATCTACTACTACTAGTATAGTATTATAGGATACTTCTATTATTAGTTCTTTAAAATATAGTAACTATATAATAAAGTCTATAGTTATAATCTTCTATAGTCTTTCTATATTTTCTATTAGTTATAGTATTCTATAGGGTATATATCTAGTATACTTATTATAATAGTAATCTACGTATTTTAAAAGAACTTAGATAACTAGTTATCTTACGTATAGGAAATAGTACGTCCTTATTAATTATTCGAGGGTTTTTTCTACTCCTTAGTATCTATATACTAGTACTTCGTAGTATTACCTAATAAATTCTTTTTATATTACCTTAGGTATATAGGCTTTTTAGAATATATAAATAATTCTATTCTTCTTTTAAATTACTTCTTAAATTTCGTTTTATTTATTTATTACTTCTATAGTAGTTATATAGATCTATTAGGTCTATTTATTTCCTTCTAATTCGAGTATTATTTCTCGTATTCCTACTAGCTTTAGGCGGTTATAGGTAATTATCCCGTCTAGTTATAGTTTAAGGATTACCGCGCTAGATTTCTTTATTTCTTAATAATTAGGTCTTCTACTAAGCGTATCCGCTTATTTATTTTCTAATCCTTTAGTATATACGATCTTAATATTATAGATTATAAGAGTTTATACCTATTATATCTATCTTCTAATTAAAGGTTTATTTATTAAGAATTCTATTAGATTCTTATAATCTATATAGATTATAATAGAATATTTAGATTTCTATAGATTAGATCTTTATTCTTTTAAAGCTTCGATAATTACTAATAACTCCTTATTATAAATATTATAGTTAAGTTTAGCTATTAATATTTTCCGTAAGAAGTAGTATACTAGTCTAAGGTTATCTTTATTATCTTTCTATAGTAGTACTACTCCTATTATATAATCTAATATATCTATTTTAATAATTAATAGTTCTTCGGGGTTATATATCTTAATTATAGGTTTCTTAGTAAATTATTCTTTAATCTTCTTAAATACTTACTAGTACTCTTCCTTCTATTCGAAAGACTAGTCTTTTCTTATAAGTTATATAAGTAGTATCGTTATTATACTTTATTATAGTATTAGTTTTTAATAGAAGTTATAGAATCCTAGGAATAATTATAGTTCCTTAAGATTCTTTAATATAGACTATTCCTTAACTTTCTTAATTTATTATAGGTCTACTTTAATTTCTTCTAGTCTAATAATAAATCCTAGAAACTCTATTTCTTATACGTAGAATTTATATTTTCGCGGGTAAAGGTATAGTTATACTTCTTTAAGCGTCTATAGAACCTTCTTTATATATTCTTTATATTCTTTTTCTATTTCTAAATAGATTAGGATATTATTAAGGTATACTATTATAAACTAATCGAGGTAGTTTTATAAAATATTATTAATTCGTTCTTAGAATATTATAGGTATATTAGTAAGTTTAAAAGGTATTACTTAGTACTTATATAGTCCTTTTTTAGTCCTAAAAGCTATTTTCTATTCTTCGCCTTTCTTAATTCTAATTTAATAATACGTATTTCGGATATCTAGTCGTATAAACTATTTAGCTTTTCTTAGTTAGTCCTATATTTCCGCTATTAGAGGTAAAGGGTACCGATTCTTAATCGTAATATTATTAAGCGTTCGGTAGTCGATATATAATTATAGTTCCGTAGTACCCTTCTTAGATATAAAGAGAACTAGGTATCCTATAGATAAATTTAAATATTAAATATACCTTTTTATAAGATTATCTTCGAGGTATTTTATTATAATCTTCTCCTCTTCTTTAATTAATTTATAGATTAGTCCGAATCCTAGAGTTTTTCCTTCTTATAGTAGGATTACGTAGTTCTAAGACTAGTACTAGAATAGACTTTTCTTTAGTTCTATAAATAATTCTTCCTATTTTTTATATTATTTTAGAATATTATTATTTTCTTCTTAAGTTATACCTAGGTTCTATTATAGAAATAATACTTATTAGTTCGTCTATCGAATTTAAGAATTAGCTTCTTAGAGCTATAGTATTTCTAGAATTATATCTTAGTTATCTAATATTTCGATTATATCGAGTATTTTATTTTCTTTTTCCTATCCCTATAGACTAAGTTTACCTTTAGTTTTATATATCGTAGGTTTATTAAATAGTTCTCCTTCTATAGTATATATAATACTAGAATATCGTTTCTTCTATTAGGGAATCTTCTTTTATTAGATAAAGTTCTTACTAATAAAGTTCTATATAGCTCTACTATCGATTAAGGTAGTAATCTTTCTTCCTTAGTAAGTTTCTTAGAGGTAAATATAGTCCTATTCTTCTATCCCTTAAATTCTTATCTTCTTTAGCTAATATTTCGTATTAATCTTAGTCTAGATATACTTTAGATATTTATTTTCTAGGTATTCGTACTATAGTCTTCCTAGAATATAGTTTAATAGTAGAAGTAGTTCTAGTATAATTCTAATATATCCCTTTTATCGTTAATTCTTAAATCGTTACTATCTATATACTACTTCTAGTATAATTATTTAAGTAATCCTTTTATCGTAGTCCTTTACTAGATAGTAGTTATTTTTTTATTTTACTCTCTTATAGAGTCGATATTCTTTTTATATATATAAGATCTATACGATCTTAAAATATACTAGGTATCTTATTTTATATCGTAGGTCGTTCTTCAGATCTACCTTATATTTCTAATTATTATATTTTATAAAGATTATTCTTATAGAAATCTATTATTTAATTACTATATATTATAGTTACTCTTTATTAACTATCTTTATAATATACTATATTTCTTTCTAAGTTTCTTAATTAGATATAAGATCTATAATAATAAAGTTTTATTTAACCTATTATTTAAAGTCTTTAAATAGTCGATATATTAGATAAGATCTAGACTATTTTTTATAAATCTCTTATATTATTATAAGTATTATAGTTTTCTCTATAAACTATAAGGCTTAAGTATAAGTTATATTAAGTTCCGATACTAGTCCTATTTCTTCTCTAAAGAATCGAATTATCTATAGATATTTAGTATTCTTATATAATATAACTAGATTTTTATCTTCCTATTCTAAGGACTTATTACTATTATTAACTATTTATAATAGTATATCTAGGGTATTATTAAAGTCTTTCTACTTCGTAGATAAGTCTTCCTTAGGTACTTCTTCTTATACTTTTAGTAAGAACGAAACTCTTCTCTAAGACTCCTAAGTCGTAGCTACTTACTATTTTTATAATTAATAGCTAGTATTTAGCTTAGCTTTATAATACGTCTTATACTAGTTATATATATAAGTCGTCTAATATATAGTATTATATTCTTATATTATAGCTACTCTATCCTTCTTACTTTACTAAGTATATCGAGGTTTCTCTTTTCTTAAACCTAACTTATAGTCTCTTACTAGATATTTTTACTTTTTATACTTAAAATATACTTATTTCTCGTAGAGCTCTTACTTCTTAGAATTTTATTTCTCTTTTTTAGGCTCTAAACTAGCCCCTAGGACTATTACTTCTAGTCTATAGTATTTTTCTTCTTTCTTCTTTTTATAGAATCTAACTTTCTTCTTTCTTTCTAGGTTCTAGAGATAGAGGTTATTATTAATTTTAATAGCTTATTTAATTAGTCCTCTTATAGTCTAGGGTCGTTCTATCTAAATTATTTTATAACGGATATAGTCTTTTAGTTCTTTATAGTATTATAATATAAGAGCTATCTCTCTCTATTAGATCTTTATAGCGAGTTATTTAAACTTAGACGTATAGATTATAATAGATTTTATCTATCTAAGACGTATAATTTTTTATTCTACTAGTCTTTTTAAATTAATATCTTTAAAGATAATATATAATTTATTCTTAAAGTACTCGTAACTTAAGAAGATAGCCTTTATTTTGTTACTTCGCTAAGCCTTTAGTAATTATAGTTATTCGTTTAGATATATTTTAAACTAAATAATAACTTTTCTTATAAATTAAGCTATTATAAATAATACTTTATTACTTTTAGTAGGTAGTTTTATTCTATTAAGGTTAAGGTAGATTATTATATTAGCTAAAAATCCCCTAAGCTTCGATCTTATTCTATTAAACTTTTCTAGTTCTCTAAGCTTTAGTAGTTTACTTATATACCTCTAAAGTTAAATAGTTAATTCTATAAGTTAGACTTCTAGTATATCTTCTCTCTTTTTAAATATATACTAATTCTTAATAACTCTTTCGAAATTTTCTATAGTTATACTACCTTCTAGGGAACTAAATTCCCGGTAGCTTTCTACCTTAGAGGGTTCGGCCTAAGTTAGCGGCTACGTTGCTTCGCTATATCGGGTTCCTTCTCCTACTATTATAGTTAGCTATTCCTATCTACTAGATAGTTAAGGTATTAAACGGGGTCCGGGCCTAATAGGTTATTTAGTCTTATTTAGGGTTTATACTTAAGATAGGAAAGAAGAAGTAAGAATAAGTAGGTAATAGTTTAATTATATTAATAGATAAGAATTAATCTAGATTCGAAATTAACTATAGAGAAGAAAGACTATCTAGAAGATTCGTAATTATTATATATTAATTTAGTTCCCTTAGATCTATAGCTTTATACCTATAAATCTACTAAGCTATAGCTCTATAGCTCTATCTTAATAGATCTACTAAGCTATTATATAACCCCTTAGATCTATCCTTACTAAGGTATAGATCTATTATATAATTTCCTATTCTCTAATTATAAGGTCTACGTCGTATTCTTTATTAGAACTAGTAGTTAGCTCGATTTCTAGTAGCTCTATTTACTAGTAGTCTATAGTATATATTTAGTTTATAATATAATCCTTAAGAAAAGGGATAAAGTTTTTCTTTTATAACGAAACTTAAAAACTAAATAACTATATAATAAACTAGATAATTTACGAATCGGACTATTTAAAATTAAAGAAAAGATAGAATTAGTTAACTATAGGCTAAAGCTAGCTAAAGATATAAGAATATACTCGGTATTCTATATATTATTACTAGAACTAGTACCGGAAGATATTAAGGTAGCTACTAATATTAAACTTAAAGACGAGAAGTATAAGGTTAAGAAAATCTAAGAACTATAAAAGTTTAATTATTAGTAGAAATACTTAGTTAAGTAGGTAGAATAGCCTACTAGCTAGAATACGTAGAAACTAATTAAGAATCTATAGGACTACTAAAGACTAGTTAAGTAGTATTACTAAAGGTACCTAGAGGTAAAGACTCCTAATTATCTAGAAAGAAGAAATTAGTAGACTTATATAGTAAGGGTTACTATAGTAATCTAAGTAAGTTAGAAGAAGTAGAACGTTTAGCTTCCTCTAACTAGTCTAGCTCTTTGAGAGATATAAGCTTATAATAGTATATCTTAGTATTATAACGATCTAGATTCTAGAGCTATTTTAGAAGATAGGTCTTATAAGTATAAAGCTTAGCTATTTAAATAAAAGTCTTATTATAGATAGTATATATAGTATCTAGCTTAGCTTAAAGATTAGATTTCTATTTATCTACCTTTATCTAATCTCTCTTAGTTATTACTAGGTTATACTTTAATCTATAACGAATATACTCTATATAAAAACTAGACTAAAGATTAATATAATAGATTTAAGAAGGTCGTTATTATATATTATACGTACTTTAATATAGGATCTAGATTAGAATCAATAATATATTTATTATACTATTAGATTTTAATAGATTAAGGTTAAGTTAATAAATTCTATTACTAGAATAACTACTTAGGAAAAGATCTAATCTTATTCGTAAGCGTTAGATAAACTAAAGGGAATTAACTATAAGGAATTAAAATAAAAAGTCTAAGAGATCCTCTATCTTCTTATACCTATTCTTACTCCTTAAGAAAGTAATAGTAGTAGTAGAAGTAGTAACTTCTATAGCTTCTATAACTTTTATAGTAGTTATAGAAGTAGTTATCTTAGTAACTTCTATAACTTCTAAGTTACGTAATATTAGATTACTAATTAAGCGTAGCTTAGTTATTCTAGTCTTATTAGAGCTTACCCTATATTCTTCTAATTCTAGAATTATAATACTTACTTCCTTCTTCTAAGCTTTATTCTTAAAGATTTTATTATACCTATTATACCCTAGCTAGTAGTACCCTTACTTAGTAGATTTCTTTTTCTAAGCTATACTATACTCTATATATACGTACTATATAACCTATTTAGAGCTATAGTTATTCTATTCTTTTAGTAATATATAAGAGTAATTAATCCGCCGTCTATATAGGGTTAACTACCCTCTATTCTTAATTAACTTCCTAGGTTTTAATAATACTTAAGGCTTTTACGATAACTTATTCTAAATATTATTATTATCTTATAGATTATCTATTTACTTATTCTCGTCCTATACTAATATTCTATTCCTATTATTATACTATACGGCCTTTTTAAACTTATTATATTAATCTTTAGTCTAATTTTTATATAAAGTACGTTCGTTATAGATTAAAGTATAATCTAGTAGTAACTAAGAGAGATTAGATAAAGGTAGATAAATAGAAATTTAACCTTTAGACTAAACTAAATACTATATATTCTACCTATAATAAGACTTTTATTTAAATAGTTAAGCTTTATACTTATAAAGCCTATCTTTTAAAGTAGCTTTAGGACTTAGAGTATTATAATATTAAAATATACTATTATAAGTTTATATCCCTTAAGAAGCTAGATTAATTAAAGTAAGAGGAAGCTAAATATTCTACTTCTTCTAACTTACTTAAGTTACTATAGTAACTCTTACTATATAAGTCTATTAACTTTTCTTTCTTAAATAGTTAAGAGTCTCTACCTCTAGGTACTTCTAGTAATACTACTTAACTAGTTTCTAGTAGTTCTATAGGTTTTTAATTAGTTCCTATATATTTTAGCTAGTAGGCTATTCTACCTATTTAACTAAGTATTTCTACTAACGTCTAAACTTCTATAATTCTTAAATTTCCTCGACCTTATATTTCTCGTCCTTAAGTTTAATATTAGTAGCTACTTCGGTATCTTCTAGTACTAGTTCTAGTAATAATACGTAAAATACCGGATATATCCTTATACTCTTAACTAGCTTTAGTCTATAGTTAACTAGTTCTATTTTTTTTTTAATTTTAAATAATCTAATTTATAAATTATCTAGTTTATTATATAGGTATTTAGTTTTTAGATTTTATTATAAAAGAAAAACTTTATTCTTCTTCTTAAGAATTAGTCCCTCGAGTCTTCTTTTATTTACTATTTTAGCTATTATAAGATTTCTATATACTATCTATATACTAAGTTCTTTATATAATTCTTATATTAAATAGATCTTCTCTTTTATCCTAGTAGATATACTCTTAATATTCTTTAAATCTTTATAAGTTATCGGCTTATATCTATAGTTTATATAATATAGTAAGTATTTAGTCGTTATAGACTTCTTACTATTATATACTAGTTATATTATTAGTAGTAATTTAATCTAGTTATTCTATAACTTATTAATATAGAACCTTAGATACTTCTTTAAAGTCTAGTTTATTTATTCTATTTAACTATCTATTTATAAATAAAAGCTAATTAATAGTTTTTTTTTAATTCTTAATTTTATAAATAACGTACTCTAAAACTTTAAAGTAAATAGTTTATTTCTATTTATAAGGATTTATTCTAGTAATCTATAATTAGTAATAAGTATTCTTTTAACCTTATAAGCTATATTTTCTATTATAATTACTTTATTTATTAAAATAAAGTATACTACTTTAGTTAATTAGTTTATAATTACTATAATTATATTATATAACCTTCTTAATTCTAGTTCTAATAATAGTAGTAACTTTACTATAAAGTTTATTATAATATAAGTCTATAATTATATAGATAGTACTAATAATTAGAGTAATTTATAGGACTTATATCTCTTAGATTTATTCTTAGAATATTCTAAATAGTCGTCTATTACTTTCTAGACTTCCTCTTTTATATTAATAAGTAGATATTCTCTATCTATATATCTAACTATTTTATTAATATCTAGATATTCTAGTATCTTACTCTTATAAATTTCCTATATTAAGTTTTCTCTTAGACTTAGTAGTATATAAGGTCTTATTTCTAAGTTATTTATTAAAGTAAAGTATTCTTCCTTTTTAAAGTATATATTATCTTTCTTTAGTATTCTATTAGTATCCCTAATAGTTTCTTAGATCTTATTCCTTTATTTTTTCTTAATATTTACTACTACTATAATCTTAACTAGTCTTATATAGTTATATATAAGAGTTCTATTAGATTCCCTTTATAAAACTAGTTTATATATAATAGATTCGTTAGTACCTTAAAGATCTAATCTTCTACTAAGAGTATCTACTATTCTATTTAGTATTCCTAGCTAGTAACTTATCTTAAAATCGTAATCTACTAGTAATTCTAATTATTAAAATTATTATTAGTTAAGTTTCTTTATAGTTATAAAACTCGTAAGGTTTTAGTAGTCTATAATAACCTTAATCTTATACTTAGCTCCTATAAGCTATAGTCTCTATTATTCAAATACTAATATAATAGTACTAAGTTCCTTATTATATATATTATAGTTTACTTCTTCTTTATTAAACTTATATAAGTAGTAGAATACTAGTCTCTATTTTCTATCTTCTTCTTACTAGATAAGTATTACTTCTAGTATATAATCTAATATATCCGTCTTTACTCTAAGAGATTTTATTAGGTTATATATCTATAATATAAGTATTAATATAAATAAGGTCTTAAGCTTATTAAAAGCTTCTTATTATTCTTAGTTCTATTAAAATCTTTTTTTCTTCTTAGTTACCTTCGTAAGTAGAGCTATAGTTTTTAAGTAGTCCTTAATAAACTTTTAATAGAAGTTAGTAAATTCTAAAAAGAATTATACGTTCTTAACTAATATTAGAGTTAACTATTCTCTTATAGTCTATACTTTCTTAGGGTTTATAGATACTTCTTCTTATAAAATAATAAAATCTAGATATTTAATCTCTATTCTATAGAATTCGTATTTATCCGGGTAAAGTAGTAACTTATTCTACTATAGCTTTTATAGTACTTTCTTTATATATTCTTTATATTCTTCTAACGTTCCTTTACTATATATAAGAACGTCGTCTAGATATACTATATAAAATATATTTAAGTATTTATTTAGTATCCTATTAATAATTAACTAAAATATTATTAGTATATTTATTAGTTTAAATAGTATAACTCTATATTTATAAAGTCTATATTAGATCTTAAATACTATATACTTTTTATACCCTTTTATTATTTAAATCCTATAAAATTCTTCTTAGATATTAAATTTTATAATCTACTTAACTTCTTAAAACTAGTCTATAAGTCCTCTAATTAGTAGTAATAAATATCTATTTTTCTTCGTAATATTATTTAAACGTTTATAGTCTATATAAAGTTATAACTTTCTATTTTTTTTTAAAATAAATAGAACTAGTAATATTATAAAGCTCTAACTTTCTTTAATATATCCCCTCTTTAGATTCTTTATAAGGTACTCTTTTAATTCTTCTTATTAATCTACTATTAATAAGTATATAGATCTAGACTTAAACTTTATATCTTCTTTTAGATATATCTTATAATCCTATTCCTAGTACTCTAGTAAGTCTATATTCGAATATTCTTTAAATAACTCTTAAAATTCCTTATAATCTTAAGGTATTATTAGTTATAATTCTTTCTATATAGTTATAATTCTTTATACTATAATAACGTTAACTCTCTATAAGTTCTTCTTATAGATTCTTATAATCTTATAAGATAAAATTAAGTCTATCCTTTCTTTCTAAGGTATATACTAAATCTTATAGTTAGATCTATCTAGTCTTCTAATTTCTATAACTTAAGCTACCTACTTATAGCCTAGTACTTTATATAGCTTTTAATCTATTTATAGATTATATTTTACTAGCTAATTATAACTAATAATTATATTAATATCTCTAATTTCTATAATATCGAATCTATAATAGTCTCTAATATTCTTTATCTCTAGAGTTACTTTTTATATTTTAAGATAAATTATATCTTTTCTATATTTTATAGATAATCTATCTCTAAGTTCTATTTATATAAGTTTTATTTTAATTTAGTAAAAAATTCTATATTCCTCTACTATCTATAATAATAGAAGTATAAACTTTACTTTATTATTTATAATAACTTAGACTTTTCGTCTATAAATCTATATATCTACTTCTAATCTAGCTAGTTATTAGATATTTTCTTATATAATTCGTAAAGTTATCTTTTAAATACTTTTATTAATACGACTCTTATATAGCTAATAATAATCTAGTTTTTTAATTTATTATTATAAAGGTTCTATTTCTTAGGAGTATCTTCTAGTTTCTAAGTATTTTATTAAAGGGGTAACTTACCTAATTACTCTAACTTTAGATTCTCTTCTTTTCTAATCCTATAAGATATTTTCTAGTTTAGTATCTATTATAGTTCTACTTCTAGGTCTCTATTTAGTAATAGTATATTCTAGTTAATAGACTTTATATTTACCCTATTATTCTAGACGTTATAATATTCCTACTATATACCTAGTACTCTTAGCTATCTACTAATCTTTAGATTTTTAGAACTATCTCTATTCTATATTAGGTAACTATATTACTTATACTACTCTATAAGGTATTCCCTCCTCTTAAGATTCTAATAGAAGATATCCTCTTTCTTTTTAGTTATAAGTTCTTTTTATACTAGGTATAGAATATATATTCTTTTATAGTATATCTAATATAAGGCTTTATAACTAGGTTTCTTATATATAACCCTATAGTTAATATCTCTTTTATAGTTCTTAGTATCTACTTTAGTTAGTCTACGTAGCTATTACCTTATAATATATTTTATTAGAAAGTACTTTTTATATTTATTATTATAGTAGCTATTTTATTCTAATTATCCCTAGTCTTCGTATTCTTTAGTCTAATTATTATAGTTATAAAGATAGTATTCTATTATTAGATATTCCTTATTCTAAAGGTATATATATAGAGAATCCCTAGAGAGTATTATAACTTCTTTTTTTTATTATATATAATATTTATATTCCTCTATATATTATATAAATAGTAGATTCTTATATTCTAAACTATCTCGATTCTACGTTACCCTATAACCTTCCGGTTCTTAGAGTTTTAAGGTCTAATCTATTATCTATTAGTCTTATTCGCCGGTAATATATACTAGCTCTACTTCTCTAGTATAGTATTTTATAATATATTAGCTAGTTCTATATATTTAATATTTATTATATACTAGTCGTTAGAAAATATCTTCTATAACTACTTCTCTTAGCTCTAAGAGTATTAATTCTCCTATTTTAAGCTCTAAATCTTCTTATTATTAATTAACTTCTTCGACCTTATTCTACCTACTAATATCGTACTATATTTTGGGTATTAAGTTAAACTTAGTTTCTTTTTTCTTATTATACCTAATTATATTTATACGTTTAGTACTATTCTAGCTTTTTATATTTTTCTTTTTATTACTATATTCTTTAGTAAAGTATTCCTATATACTATAGTATAAATATACTTTTTCGTCTTAATATTATTTTATCTTATTTATTAGAACTTTCTATAGCTTTTTATCTTAATTATATTTTTTACTCTTTAGGTATTTCTTTTTTTAAACTATATTAATATCTATTTTATTATAACCCTTATAGAAACTATACTTAGAAGCTAACTACTTCTTTTTATAAACTCTAACTAGTTCTATAGTATTTTACTTTTTAAGTACTTATTCGTATAGTTAGTTATTAATATAAATCGTCGTTTTAATTAATTCTACTAGATTATCTAGCTTCTTAAGTCTAGATAGCTCGTCTTTAACTACTTTCTTAAGTCTATTATAGTATATAACTATAAGAGGGGTATTATCCTAATTAATCTTATACTATAGTTATTTAAATTTAGTAGTATAAACTCCTACTAACTTTATCTATTTTAATCTTTAAATCTTATACTCTACTTACTAGATCTTATTAATATTTCTAAAGACTATATATATTTATTCCTTAAAGAAGTTCTAATCTATAAATACTACCTTTATTTTATTATATTATTTTATTAAAGTATCTTTATTAGCTATATAATCGTCGATTAGGAGTTATATCTATACTACTACTTTCTCTATTATATATATACCTACTATAAGAATCTTATCCTAATTACTAGTAAATATAGTAAAGTTAAACTAATAGTATAGATCTATCTACGTAAGGAATAGCTTTAGACCTTCTTTATTACTATTATATCTTTTAGATATCTTAACTTTTACTTTCCTACTAAGTTCTACTCTTACCTATTATAGTACTTCTTATAGTAATATTATAGCTTACTATATTTCTACTATCTAAGCTACTTATTATTAAATAAGAGTAGCTAGATCCGCTATTAGAGCTTCTATTATACTTCCTCTAGAAGTATTATATAAGCTAGATAGAATTACTATATTTAATATAACCTAGATTTAAGATAGTTAATATATTATATATTATATATACTTTAATATAGAATCTAGATTAGGGCTAATAGTATATTTATTATATTATTAGGTTTTAATAGATTAAGGTTAAGTTAACGAATTCTATTACTAGAATAACTACTTAGAAAAAGATCTAATCTTATTTATAAGTATTAGATAAACTAAAGGGAATTAACTATAAAGAATTAAAATAGAAAGTTTAAGAGATCCTCCGCTCTCTTATACCTATTCTTACTCCTTAAAGGAGTAGTAGTAATAGTAGAAGTAGTAACTTCTATAGCTTCTATAACTTCTATAGTAATTATAAAAGTAGTTATCTTAGTAACTTCTATAACTTCTAAGTTATATAATATTAGATTACTAACTAAGTATAGCTTAGTTATTCTAATCTTATTAGAGCTTACCCTATATTCTTCTAATCCTAGAGTTATAATAGCCGTATAATATAATAATAGAAATAGAGTATTAGTATAGAACGAGAATAAGTAAATAGATAATCTATAAGATAATAATAATATTTAGAATAGGTTATTATAGAAGCCTTAGGTATTATTAAGACCTAGAAAGTTAATTAAAGATAGAAGGTAGTTAGTTCTATATAAATAGTAGATCGATTACTTTTATATATTATTAAGAAGGTAGAATAACTATAACTCTAAATAGACTATATAGTACGTATACGTAGAGTATAGTATAGTTTAAAAAAAGAAATCTATTAAGTATAGTATTATATATTATATATACTTTAATATAAAATCTAGATTAGAACTAATAATACGTTTATTATACTATTAGATTTTAATAGATTAAGATTAAGTTAACGAATTCTATTACTAAAATAACTACTTAGGAAAAGATCTAATCTTATTCGTAAATATTAGATAAATTAAAGAAAATTAACTATAAGAAATTAAAATAGAAAGTCTAAGAGATTCTCTATCCTCTTATATCTATCTTTACTTCTTAAGAGAGTAGTAGTAGTAGTAGAAGTAGTAACTTCTATAGCTTTTATAACTTCTATAGTAGTTATAAAAGTAGTTATCTTAGTAACTTCTATAACTTCTAAGTTACGTAATATTAAATTACTAACTAAGTATAGCTTAGCTATTCTAGTCTCGTTAGAGCTTATCCTATATTCTTTTAATTCTAGGGTTATAATACTTACTTCTTCCTTTTAAGCTTCGTTTTTAAAGATTTTATTATATCTACTATACCCTAGCTAATAGTATTCTCGCTTAGTAGATTTCTTTTTTTAAACTATATCGTACCCTACGTATACGTACTATATAGCCTATCTAGAACTATAGTTATTCTATTCTTTTAGTAATATATAAGAGTAATTAATCTACCGTTTATACGAGGTTAACTATCCTCTATTCTTAATTAACTTTTTAGATTCTAATAATATTTAAAACTCCTATAATAACTTATTTTAAATATTATTATTATCTTATAGATTATCTATTTACTTATTCTTATTCTATACTAATACTCTATTTCTATTATTATACTATACGGCCTCCTCGAACTTATTATATTAACCTTTAGTCTAATTTTTATATAGAGTACGTTCGTTATAAATTAAAGTATAATCTAGTAATAATTAAGAGAGATTAGATAAAGGTAGATAAATAGAAATTCGACCTTTAGACTAAACTAGATACTATATGTTCTACCTATAATAAGACTTTTATTTAAATAGCTAAACTTTATACTTATAAAGCTCGTCTCTTAAAGTAACTTCGGGACCTAGAGTATTATAATACTAAAATATATCGTTATAAGCTTATATCCCTTAAGGAGCTAGATTAGTTAGAGTAAGAGGAAACTAAATATTCTACTTCTTCTAACTTACTTAAGTTACTATAGTAACCTTTACTATATAAGTCTATTAACTTTTCTTTCTTAGATAGTTAAGAGTCTTTACCTCTAGGTACTTCTAGTAATACTATTTAACTAATCTCTAGTAGTCTTATAGGTTCTTAATTAGTTCCTATATATTTTAGCTAGTAGACTATTCTATCTATTTAATTAAGTATTTCTACTAATATCTAAACTTCTATAATCCTTAAATTTCTTTAATCTTATATTCCTCGTCCTTAAGTTCGATATTAGTAGCTACTTCGGCGTCTTCTAGTACTAGTTCTAGTAATAATACGTAGAATATTAGATATATTCTTATACCCTTAATTAGCTTTAGTCTATAGTTAACTAGTCCTATTTTTTCTTTAATTTTAAATAGTCTAATTTATAAATTATCTAATTTATTATATAGATATTTAGTTTTTAGATTTTATCGTAAAAGGAAAATTTTATCCCCTTTTTTAAGGGTCGGTCTCTTAAGCCTTCTTTTATTTATTATTTTAACTATTATAAGGTTCCTATATACTATCTATATACTAAGTTCTTTATATAATTCTTATATTAAATAGATCTTCTTTTCTACCCTAGTAGATATACTTTCGATATTCTTTAGATCTTTATAAGTTATTAGCTTATATCCGTAGTTTATATAATATAGTAAGTATTTAGTTATTATAAACTTCTTACTATTATATACTAATTATATTATTAATAGTAATTTAACTTAGTTATTCTATAACTTATTAATATAAAATCTTAAATACTTTTCTAGAGTCTAGTTCGTTCGTTCTATTTAACTATCTATCTACGAATAAAAGCTAGTTAATAACTTATTTTTAATTTCTAGTTTTATAAGTAATATACTCTAAAATTTTAAAGTAAATAGTTTATCCCTATTTATAAGGATTTATTCTAGTAATCTATAATTAGTAATAAGTATTCTCTTAACCTTATAAGCTATATTTTCTACTATAATTACTTCGTTTATCGGAATAAAGTATACTACTTTAGTTAATTAGTCTATAATTACTATAATTATATTATATAACCTTTCTAATTCTAATTTTAATAATAGTAGTAACTTTACTATAAAGTCTATTATAACGTAAGTCTATAGTTATATAAATAGTACTAATAGTTAGAGTAATCTATAGAGCTTATATCTCTTAGGTTTATTCTTAGAATATTTTAAATAGTCGTCTATTACTTTCTAGACTTTCTCTCTTATATTAGTAAATAGGTATTCTCTATCTATATATCTAACTATTTTATTAATACCTAGATATTTTAGTATCTTACTCTTATAGATTTCTTATATTAAGTTTTCTTTTAGACTTAGTAATATATAAGGTCTTATTTCTAAGTTATTTATTAGAGTAGAGTATTCTTTTTTTTTAAAGTATATATTATCTCCCTCTAGTATTCTATTAATGTTCTTAATAGTTTCTCGAGTCTTATTTCTCTATTTTTTCTTAATATCTACTACTACTATAATCTTAGCTAGCCTCGCGTAGTTATATATAAGAGTTCCGTCGGGTTTTCTTTATAAAACTAGTTTATATATAATAGATTTATCGGTACCTTAAAGATCTAATCTTCTACTAAGAGTATCCGTCGCTTTATTTAGTATTTTTAACTAGTAACTTATCTTAAAGTTATAATCTACTAGTAATTCTAACTATTAAAATTATTATTAATTAAGTTTCTTCGTAGTTATAAAATTTATAAGGTTCTAATAGTCTATAATAATCTTAATCTTATACTTAGCTTTTATAAGCTATAGTCTTTATTATTCGAATACTAATATAATAGTACTAAGTTTCTTATTATATATATTATAGTTTACTTCTTCTTTATTAAACTTATATAAGTAGTAGAATACTAGTCTTTATTTTTTATCTTTCTCTTATTAGATAAGTATTACTTCTAGTATATAATCTAATATATCCGTCTTTATTTTAAGAGATTTTATTAGATTATATATCTATAATATAAATACTAATATAAATAGAGTCTTAAACTTATTAAAAGTTTCTTATTATTTTTAGTTTTACTAAAATTTTTTTTTCTTCTTAGTTACCTCTATAAGTAGAGTTATAGTCTTTAAGTAGTCTCTAATAAACTTCTAGTAAAAGTTAGTAAATTCTAAAAAGAATTATATATCCTTAACTAATATTAGAATTAACTATTCTCTTATAGTCTATACTTTCTTAGAGTCTATAGATACTTCTTCTTATAAAATAATAAAATCTAGGTATTCGATCTCTATTTTATAGAATTTATATTTATTTAAGTAAAGTAGTAACTTATTCTACTATAACTTTTATAATACTTTTTTTATATATTCTTTATATTCTTTTAATATCCCTTTACTATATATAAGAATATTATCTAGATATACTATATAGAATATATTTAAGTATTTATTTAGTATCCTATTAATAACTAACTAAAATATTACTAGTATATTTATTAGTTTAAATAGTATAACTCTATACTTATAGAGTTTATATCGGGTTTTAAATACTATATACTTTTTATACCCTTTTACTATTTAAATTTTATAGAATTCTTTTTAAATATTAAATTTTATAATCTACTTAACTCCTTAGAACTAGTCTATAAGTTTTTTAATTAGTAATAATAAATATTTATTTTTCTTTATAATATTATTTAAATATCTATAGTTTATATAAAGTCGTAACTTTCTATTCTTCTTTAAAATAAATAGAATCGATAATACTATAAAGCTCTAACTTTCTTTAATATATCTCCTCTCTAGATTTTTTATAAGGTACTCTTTTAATTCTTCTTATTAATCTATTATTAACGAGTATATAGGTCTAGACTTAAGCTTTATATCTTCTTTTAGATATATCTTATAATTCTATTCTTAGTACTTTAATAAGTCTATATCCGGATATTCTTTAAATAACTTTTAGAATTTCTTATAGTCTTAAGCTATTATTAGTTATAGTCCTTTCTATATAGTCGTAACTCTTTATACTATAATAATACTAACTTTCTATAAGTTCTTCTTATAGATTCTTATAATCTTATAAAGTAAAATTAAGTCTATTTTTTCTTTTTAGGGTATATACTAGATCTTATAGCTAAATCTATTTAGTCTTTTAATTCCTATAACTTAAGCTATCTACTTATAGTCTAGTACTTTATATAACTTCTAATCTATTTATAGATTATATTTTACTAACTAATTATAACTAATAATTATATTAATATCTTTAATTTCTATAATATCGAATCTATAATAGTCTCTAATATTCTCTACCTCTAGAATTACTTCTTATATTTTAAGGCGAATTATACCTCCTTTATATTCTATAGATAATTTATCTCTAAGTTCTACTTATATAGATTTTATCTTAGTTTAGTAAAAAATTCTATATTCCTCTACTATCTATAATAATAGAAGTATAAACTCTACTCTACTATTTATAATAGCTTAGACTTTTTATCTATAAATTCGTATATCTATTTTTAACTTAGTTAATTATTAGATATTTTCTTATATAATTTATAAAGTTATCTTTTAAATACTTTTATTAGCGCGACTCTTATATAGCTAATAATAACCTAGTTTTTTAGTTTATTATTATAGAGGTTCTATTTCTTAGAGGTATCTTCTAGCTTTTAAGTATTTCGTTAGAGAAGCGATTTACCTAACTACTCTAACTTTAAATTCTTTTCTTTTCTAATTCTATAAGGTATTTTTTAGTTTAGTATCTATTATAGTTCTACTTCTAAGTCTCTATTTAATAACGATATATTCTAGTTAATAGACTTCGTATTTATTCTATTATTTTAGGTATTATAATATCCCTACTATATACCTAGTACTCTTAGCTATCTACTAATCTCTAGATTTTTAGAACTATTTCTATTTTATATTAGATAACTATATTACTCGTACTACTCTATAAGATATTCCCTCCTCTTAAGATTCTAATAGAAGATATTCCTTTTTCTTCTAGTTATAAGTTCTTTTTATACTAGATATAGAATATATATTCTTTTATAATATATTTAATATAAGGCTTTATAACTAGGTTTCTTATATATAACCCTATAGTTAATATCTCTTTTATAGTTCTTAGTATCTACCCTAGTTAATCTACGTAGCTATCGCCCTATAGTATATTTTATTAGAAAGTACTTTTTATATTTATTATTATAATAGCTATTCTATTCTAGCTATTCCTAGTCTTCGTATTCTTTAGTCTAATTATTATAGTTATAAAGATAATATCCTATTATTAAGTATTTCTCGTTTTAAAGGTATATATATAAAGAATCCCTAAGAAGTATTATAACTTCCTTTTTCTATTATATATAATATTTATATTCCTCTATATATTATATAAATAATAGGTTTTTATATTCTAAACTATTTCGATTCTACGTTACCCTATAGCCTTCTAGCCCTTAGAGTTTTAAGATCTAGTCTATTATCTACTAGCCTCGTTCGCTAGTAACGTATACTAGTTTTACTTCTCTAGTATAGTATTTTATAATATATTAGCTAGTTCTATATATCTAATATTTATTATATACTAGTTATTAGAAAATATCTTCTATAGCTACTTCTCTTAGCTCTAAGAGTATTAATTCTTCTATTTTAAGCTCTAGGTCTTCTTATTATTAATTAACTTCTTTAATCTCGTTTTACCTACTAACGTCGTACTATATTTTAAGTATTAAGTTAGACTTAATTTCTTTTTTCTTATTATATCTAATTATATTTATATATCTAATACCGTTCTAACTTTCTATATTTTTCTTTTTATTACTATATTCTTTAGCGAAGTATTCTTATATACTATAGCGTAGATATACTTTTTCGTCTTAATATTATTTTATTTTATCTACTAGAACTTTCTATAACTTCCTATCTTAGTTATATTTTTTACTCTTTAGGTATTTCTTTTCTTAGATTATATTAATATTTATTTTATTATAATCCTTATAGAAACTATACTTAGAAGCTAACTACTTCTTTTTATAGACTCTAACTAGTTCTATAGTATTTTACTTTTTAAGTACTTATTTATATAGTTAGTTATTAATATAGATTATTATCTCGATTAATTCTATTAGGTTATCTAGCTTCTTAAGTCTAGATAGCTCGTCTTTAACTACTTTCTTAAGTCTATTATAATATATAACTATAAGAGAGGTATCGTCCTAATTAATCTTATACTATAGTTATTTAAATTTAGTAGTATAGACTTCTATTAACTTTATTTATTTTAGTCTCTAAATCTTATACTTTACTTACTAGACCTTATTAATATTTTTAAAAACTATATATATTTATTTCTTAAAGGAGTTCTAATCTATAAATACTACCTTTATTTTATTACGTTATTTTATTAGAGTATCTTCGTTAGTTATATAATTATTAACTAGAGATTATATCTATACTACTACTTTCTCTATTATATATATACCTACTATAAGGATCCTATTCTAATTACTAGTAAATATAGTAGAGTTAAACTAATAGTATAGGTCTATCTACGTAAGAAATAGTTTTAGACCTTTCTTATTACTATTATATCTTTTAAGTATCTTAACTTTTACTTTTCTACTAAGTTCTACTCTTACCTATTATAGTACTTCTTATAATAATACTATAGTTTACTATATCTCTACTATCTAAGCTACTTATTACTAAATAAGAGTAGCTAGATTCGTTATTAGAGCTTCTATTATACTTCCTCTAGAAGTATTATATAAGCTAGATAGAATTACTATATTTAACGTAACCTAGATTTAAGATAGTTAATATATTATATATTATATATACTTTAATATAGAATCTAGATTAGGGCCGATAGTATATTTATTATACTATTAGATTTTAATAAGTTAAGATTAAGTTAATAAATTTTATTACTAGAATAATTACTTAGAAAAAGATCTAATCTTATTCGTAAATATTAGATAAACTAAAGGAAATTAATTATAAGGAATTAAAATAAAAAGTCTAAGAGATTCTCTACTCTTTTATACCTATCCTTACTTCTTAAGGGAGTAGTAATAGTAGTAGAAGTAATAACTTCTATAGTTTCTATAACTTCTATAGTAATTATAGAAGTAGTTATCTTAGTAACTTCTATAACTTTTAAGTTATATAATATTAGATTACTAATTAAATATAGCTTAGCTATTCTAGTCTTATTAAAGCTTACCTCGTATTCTTCTAATTCTAGGGTTATAATACTCGCTCCCTTCTCCTAAGCTTCGTCCTTAAAGATTTTATTATATCTATTATACTCTAGCTAATAGTACCTTTACTTAGTAGGTTTCTTTTTCTAAGCTATACTATATCCTACGTATATATACTATATAGTCTATCTAGAACTATAGTTATTCTATTCTTTTAATAATATATAAGAATAATCGATCTATTATTTATATAGAATTAATTATCCTTTATTCTTAATTAACTTCCTAGGTTCTAATAATACCTAAGACTTCTACGATAACTTATTCTAAATATTATCGTCGTCTTATAGATTATCTATTTACTTATTCTTATTCTATACTAATATCTTATTTCTATTATTATACTATACGGCCTTCTCGAACTTATTATATTAACCTTTAATTTAATTTTTATATAAAGTATATCTATTATAGATTAAAGTATAACCTAGTAGTAACTAAGAGAGATTAGACGAAGATAGATAAATAAAAATCTAATTTTTAGACTAAACTAGATACTATATATTCTATCTATAATAAGATTTTTATTTAAATAACTAAGCTTTATACTTATAAAGTCTATCTCTTAAAGTAGCTTTAGAATCTAAAACGTCGTAATACTAAAATATACTATTATAAGCTTATATCCCTTAAAAAGCTAAATTAGTTAGAGTAAAAGAAAGCTAAATATTCTACTTTTTCTAACTTACTCGAGTTACTATAGTAACCCTTACTATATAAGTCCGTTAACTTTTCTTTCTTAGATAGTTAGAAGCCTCCGCCTTTAAATACTTCTAGTAATACTACTTAACTAGCCTCTAGTAGCCCTATAGGTTCTTAATTAATTCCTATATATTCTAGTTAATAAGTTATTCTACCTATTTAACTAAGTATTTCTACTAATATCTAAATTTTTATAGTTCTTAAATTTTCTTAACTTCGTATTCCTTATCCTTAAGTTCGATATTAGTAGCTACTTTAGCGTCTTCTAGTACTAGTTCTAGTAATAATATATAGAATACTAGATATATTCTTATACCCTTAACTAGCTTTAGTCTATAGTTAACTAATTCTATTTTTTCTTTAATTTTAAATAGTCTAATTTATAAATTATCTAGTTTATTATATAGATATTTAGTTTTTAGATTTTATTATAAAAGAAAAACTTTATCCCCTCTCTTAAGGATTAGTCCCTTAAACCTTCTTTTATTTACTATTTTAGCTATTATAAGATTCCTATATACTATTTATATACTAAGTTCTTTATATAATTCTTATATTAAATAGACTTTCTCTTCTACCTTAGTAGATATACTCTTAATATCCTTTAGATCTCTATAAGTTATTAGCTTATATTTATAGTTTATATAATATAGTAAGTATTTAGTTATTATAGACTTCTTACTATTATATACTAGTTATATTATTAATAGTAATTTAACCTAGTTATTCTATAACTTATTAATATAGAACCTTAGATACTCCTCTAGAGTCTAGTTTATTTATTCTATTTAACTATTTATTTATAAATAAAAGCTAGTTAATAGCTTTTTTTTAATTTTTAGTTTTATAAGTAACGTACTTTAAAACTTTAAAGTAAATAGTTTATCCCTATTTATAAGGATTTATTCTAGTAATTTATAGTTAATAATAAATATTCTCTTAACCTCGTAAGTTATATTTTCTACTATAATTACTTCGTTCGTCGGAATAAAGTATACTACTTTAGTTAATTAGTCTATAATTACTATAATTATATTATATAACCTTTTTAATCTTAATTCTAATAATAATAGTAATTTTACTATAAAGTCTATTATAATATAAGTCTATAGTCGTATAGATAGTACTAATAGTTAAAGTAATCTATAGGACTTATATCTCTTAGATTTATTCTTAGAATATTCTAAATAGTTATCTATTACTTTCTAGACTTCCTCTCTTATATTAGTAAGTAGGTATTCTCTATCTATATATCTAACTATTTTATTAATATCTAAGTATTCTAGTATCTTACTCTTATAGATTTTCTATATTAAGTCTTCTCTTAAACTTAGTAGTATATAAGATCTTATTTTTAAGTTATTTATTAGAGTAGAGTATTCTTTCTTTTTAAAGTATATATTATCTCCCTCTAGTATTCTATTAATATCTTTAATAATTTCTTAGACCTTATTCCTCTATTTTTTCTTAATATCTACTACTACTATAATTTTAGCTAACCTCGCGTAGTTATATATAAGAGTTCCGTTAGGTTCTCTTTATAGAACTAATTTATATATAATAGATTTATTAATATCTTAAAAGTCCGATCTTCTACTAAGAGTATCCGCCGCTCTATTTAGTATTTCTAGCTAGTAACTTATCTTAAAATTATAATCTACTAGTAATTCTAATTATTAAAATTATTATTAGTTAAGTTTCTTTGTAGTTATAAAACTCGTAAGGTTCTAATAATTTATAATAACCTTAATCTTATACTTAGCTCTTATAAGCTATAGTCTCTATTATTTAAATACTAATATAATAGTACTAAGTTTCTTATTATATATATTATAATTTACTTCTTCTTTACTAAACTTATATAAGTAGTAGAATACTAGTCTCTATTTTCTATCTTTTCCTTACTAGATAAGTATTACTTCTAGTATATAATTTAATATATCCGTTTCTACTCTAAGAGATTTTATTAGATTATATATCTATAATATAGATACTAATATAAATAGAATCTTAAACTTATTAAAAGCTTCCTATTATTTTTAGTTCTATTAAAATCTCTTTTTCTTCTTAGTTACCTCTATAAGTAGAGCTATAGTTTTCGAGTAATCCTTAATAAACTTTTAGTAAAAGTTAGTAAATCTTAAAAAGGATTATACGTCCTTAACTAATATTAGAGTTAGCTATTTTCTTATAGTTTATACTTTCTTAGGGTCTATAAATACTTCTTCTTATAAAATAATAAAATCTAGGTATTTAGTCTCTATTTTATAGAATTTATATTTATTTAGGTAAAGTAATAACTTATTCTATTATAACTTTTATAGTACTTTTTTTATATATTCTTTATATTCTTCTAGTATTCCTTTACTATATATAAGAATATTATCTAGATATATTATATAGAATATATCTAAGTATTTATTTAGTATTCTATTAATAACTAACTAAAATATTACTAGTATATTTATTAGTCTAAATAGTATAACTCTATACTTATAGAGTCTATATTAGATTTTAAATACTATATACTTTTTATACTCTTTTACTATTCGAATTCTATAGAATTCTTCTTAAATATTAAATTTTATAATCTACTTAACTTCTTAAAGCTAGTCTATAAGTTCTCTAATTAATAATAATAGATATTTATTTTTCTTTATAATATTATTTAAACGTCTATAGTCTATATAAAGTTATAACTTTCTATTCTTCTTTAGAATAAATAGAATTAGTAATATTATAAAGCTCTAACTTTCTCTAATATATCCCCTCTTTAGGTTCTTTATAAGATACTCTTTTAATTCTTCTTATTAATTTACTATTAATAAGTATATAGATTTAGACTTAAACTTTATATCTTTTTCTAAGTATATCTTATAATTCTATTTCTAGTACTCTAGTAAGTCTATATCTAGATATTCTTTAAATAACTCTTAGAATTCCTTATAATCTCGAGGTATTATTAGTCGTAGTCCTTTCTATATAGTCGCGACTCTTTATACTATAATAATACTAACTTTCTATAAGTTCTTTTTATAGATTCTTATAATCTTATAAGATAAAATTAAGTCTATTTTTCCTTTCTAGGGTATATACTAGATCTTATAGCTAGATCTACCTAGTCTTCTAATTCCTATAACTCGAGCTACCTATTTATAGTCTAGTACTTTATATAACTTCTAATCTATTTATAGATTATATTTTACTAGCTAATTATAACTAATAATTATATTAATATCTTCGATTTCTATAATATCGAATCTACGATAGTCTCTAATATTCTCTACCTCTAGGATTACTTTTTATATTTTAAAGTAAATTATATCTCCTTTATATTCTATAGATAATTTATCTCTAAGTTCTACTTATATAGATTTTATCTTAATTTAATAAGAAATCCTATATTTCTCTACTATCCGTAATAATAAAAGTATAAATTCTACTCTACTATTTATAATAGTTTAGACTTTCTATCTATAAATCTATATATTTACTTCTAATCTAGTTAGTTATTAGATATTTTCTTATATAATTTATAGAGTTATCTTTTAAGTACTTTTATTAATACGACTCTTACGTAGCTAATAATAATCTAGTTTTTTAGTTTATTATTATAGAGGTTCTATTTCTTAGGGGTATCTTCTAGCTTTTAAGTATTTCGTTAAAGGAACGACTCGTCTAACTACTCTAACTTTAAATTCTCTTCTTTTTTAATTCTACGAGGTATTTTCTAGTTTAATATCTATTATAGTTCTACTTCTAAATCTCTATTTAGTAATAGTATATTCTAGTTAATAGACTTTATATTTATCCTATTATTTTAGATATTATAATATCCCTACTATATATCTAGTACCCTTAGCTATTTACTAATCTTTAGGTTTTTAGAACTATTTCTATTCTATATTAGGTAACTATATTACTCGTACTACTCTATAAGGTATTCCTTTCTCTTAAGATTCTAATAGAAGATATTCTCTTTCCTTCTAGCCGTAAGTTCTTTTTATACTAAGTATAAAATATATATTCTTTTATAGTATATCTAATATAAGACTTTATAACTAGGTTTCTTATATATAACTCTATAGTTAATATCTCTTTTATAGTTCTTAGTATCCGTTCTAGTTAGTTTATATAACTATTACCCTATAGTATATTTTATTAAAAAGTACTTTTTATATTTATTATTATAGTAACTATTCTATTCTAACTATCTTTAGTCTTTATATTCTTTAGTCTAATTATTATAGTCGTAGAAATAGTATTCTACTATTAGATATTCCTCGTTCTAAAGATATATATATAAAGGATCCCTAGAGAGTATTATAACTTCTTCTTTCTATTATATATAATATTTATATTCCCTTATATATTATATAAATAGTAGATTCTTATATTCTAAACTATCTCGATCCTATATTATTCTATAGCCTTTCGGTCCTTAGAATTTTAAGACCTAGTCTATTATCTATTAGTCTTATTCGCTAGTAATATATACTAGCTTTACTTCTCTAGCGTAGTATTTTATAATATATTAGCTAGTCCTATATATCTAATATTTATTATATACTAGTTATTAGAAAATATCTTCTATAGCTACTTCTCTTAGCTCTAAAAGTATTAATTCTTCTATTTCGAGCTCTAGGTCTCCTTATTATCGATTAACTTCTTCGACCTTATTCTACTTATTAACGTCGTACTATATTTTAGATATTAAGTTAGACTTAGTTTCTTTTTTCTTATTATATCTAATTATATTTATATATTTAGCGCCGTTCTAGCTTTCTATATTTTTCTTTTCGTTATTATATTCTTTAGTAAAGTATTCCTATATACTATAGTATAGATATACTTTTTTATCTCGATATTATTTTATCTTATCTACTAGGACTTTCTATAGCTTTTTACCTTAGTTATATTTTTTACTCTTTAAATATTTCTTTTCTTAGACTATATTAATATCTATTTTATTATAACCCTTATAGAAACTATACTTAAAAGCTAACTACTCCTTTTTATAGACTCTAACTAGTTCTATAATATCTTACTTTTTAAACGCTCGTTTATATAGTCGATTATTAATATAGATTATTATCTCGATTAATTCTATTAAATTATCTAGCTTTTTAAGTCTAGATAGCTTATCTTTAATTACTTTCTTAAGTCTATTATAATATATAACTATAAGAGGGATATCGTCCTAATTAATCTTATACTATAGTTATTTAAATTCGGTAGTATAGACTCCTACTAACTTTATTTATTTTAGTCTCTAAATCTTATATTCTACTTACTAGATCTTATTAATATCCCCGAAGACTATATATATTTATTTCTTAAAGGAGTTCTAATTTATAAATATTACCTTTATTTCGTTATATTACTTTATTAGAGTATCTTCGTTAGCTATATAATCGTCGACTAGAGGTTATATCTATACTACTACTTTCCCTATTATATATATACCTACTATAAGAATTTTATCCTAATTATTAGTAAATATAGTAGAGTTAAACTAATAGTATAGGTCTATTTACGTAAGGAATAGCTTTAGGCCTTCCTTATTACTATTATATCTTTTAGATATCTTAACTTTTACTTTTCTACTAAGTTCTACTTTTACCTATTATAGCGCTTTTTATAGTAATACTATAGCTTACTATATCTCTACTATTTAAGCTACTTATTACTAAACGAGAGTAGCTAGATCTACCGTTAGAGCTCCTATTATACTTCCTCTAGAAGTATTATATAAACTAAATAGAGTTACTATATTTAATATAATCTAGATTTAAGGTAGTTAATATATTATATATTATATATACTTTAATATAGGATCTAGATTAGGGCTAATAGTACGTTTATTATATCGTTAAATTTTAATAGATTAAGGTTAAGTTAATAAATTCTATTACTAAAATAACTACTTAGGAAAAGATCTAATCTTATTCGTAAGTATTAGATAAACTAAAGGGAATTAACTATAAGGAATTAAAATAGAAAGTCTAAGAGATTCTCTATTCTCTTATACCTATCCTTACTCCTTAAGGGAGTAATAGTAGTAGTAGAAGTAGTAACTTCTATAGCTTCTATAACTTCTATAGTAGTTATAGAAGTAGTTATCTTAGTAACTTCTATAACTTCTAAGTTATATAATATTAGATTACTAATTAAGTATAGCTCGACTATTCTAGCCTTATTAAAGCTTACCCTATATTCTTCTAATCCTAGAGTTATAATATACGGGTACTACTAGCTAGGAAATAATAGATATAATAAAATCTTCAAGGACAAAGCTTAAAAGAAGGGAGTAAGTATTATAATCTTAGAATTAGAGGGATATAGGATAAGCTCTAATATAATTATAATAACTAAGCTATATTTAGTTAGTAATTTAATATTATATAACTTAAAAGTTATAGAAGTTACTTAGATAACTACTTCTATAATTATTATAAAAGTTATAGAAGCTATAGAAGTTATTACTTCTATTACTATTACTACTACCTTAGAGAATAAGGACGGATATAAGAGAGTAAGGAATCTCTTAGACTTTCTATTTTAATTCCTCGTAGTTAATCTTTAGTTCTTTACCTAATATTTACGAATAAGATTAAATCTTTTCCTAAGTAGTTATTTTAGTAATAGAATTCGTTAACTTAATCTTAATCTATTAGAAACTAATAGTATAATAAACGTTTTATCGACTCTAATCTAGATCCTATATAAAGATATATATAATATATAATATTTAGGTATATAGATATCCTACTTTATCTTTTCTAAGTAAGTATAGTACTCTACTTAAACTATATTTATAGTAAGCTCTAAAGATAGAATAAGCTTTTATTTTAGTATATATATTAGCTTTTATAATATAGTATACTTTTAAGATATAAGCTCTATTATAACTAATCCAAGTAGCTTAGATATAATAGTTTCGTTTATCTAGTTCTAGAGTATTTAGAAATATATTCTCTATACTATCTAGTTACTTAAGAGGGTCTAGTACTTATTAAGTCTCTATTAATATAGTATATCTAGGGCTATTAGGCTCGCGCCGCTTCTACTCTTATTACTAGTAATTAACTCTATCGTAGGGAGTATTAGGGTAGTATTAACTAGATTTAGAGTATTCTTACCTTCTAGGTTAATTTAGTTCTATAGTCCTTTATTAATTATATAAAACTAAAGCTAGATATACTAGTATAGCTATATACTATAATTATATAATTAGTATAGTTTTATAAATAGAGCTTTACTTATAACTCTTTAAAAGAGGAGGTTCTAAGTATAAAGAAGTATAATATAAGAATAACTAGATTAACTAAATAATTACTCGCTAGTTCTTTTAAGTATATAGAGAGAATAGTTCTATACTTTTAAAGTACTAGGCTTATAACTATAGAGAAAAGAAGAGAGCTTACTAGAGCTACTTAGGAGTAAATTAAGAGAAAGATTACTATCTATTATAATAGAGAGCTCGGCTCTCCCTATATAGATCTATTAGAGTATAGGAATAATACTTCTCTAATCTATTAGAGTATAGGAATAGTTATCCCTAGATACTATATAGCTTAGATATTACGATATAAAGTTATCTATACTAATTATTATTTATATTATAGTCGTAGTTATTATATTCTATATTAGAGCTAGTAATAGATTTAATCTTAGATAGCTCTTCTTACTATTATTCTATAGTATATATTTAGTTTATAATATTATCTTCCCTTTCTAAATCTTCGACTTAGAGGTTATTCTAGATCTAGTATTCGGCTATATTAGTATTAGCTTAGAATCTTCTTAAGTTATATTTTTTTTTCTCTATAATTTTTTATAAAATTAAAGAATATCTTATACTTATTAACTATATTAGTCGTAATAGTTTTAAAATATTTTCTTATTCTTAATATAATAGACTAGAAGTATCTTATATTATTTTTTCTAGTAAAAGTAAATATTATAAGACCTATATTTATATAAATATACGAAATTCTTATTAATTATCTAGGGTTTCTATAGCTAAGTATTTATCTTTAACTATAACTTATATATATAAACTTATATATATTAAAGTAATCTATTAACTATTTATAAGAGAAACTTTAAGCTTAGTTATAGATAGCTAAAGAATATTATAAGAAACTACTTCATTATATAGCTAAATTTAATTAAAAACTATCTAATATATAGGTAAAGATTTAGTATTTAAAGAAATAGAAAGAGTTTCTTAATAAGAAGATAGCTAGGTAGTCTCGTATTATACGTTATACGTATCTTTATATAGGATTTAGGTTAAAGCCGATAGAACGTTTATTATACTATTAATTTCTAATAGGTTAAGATTAAGTTAACGAATTCTATTACTAGAATAACTACTTAGGAAAAGATCTAATCTTATTCGTAAGTATTAGGTAAAGAACTAAAGATTAACTATAAAGAATTAAGATAGAAAACCTATAAGATCCTCCGCCCTTTTATACCTATCTTTTCTATCCTATACTCTATCTACTCTATAGTACCAAGGTATAGATTAAATAGATTAATATTAGCTATACTCTATCTACTCCGTTGTACTAAGATATAGATTAAATAGATTATTATTATATAATATTAGATTACTAACTAAGTCGTTTCCTTAACTTATAACTTTCTTAGGATACCCCGTATCCTATAACTTATATAGGGTTATAATACTCGCTTTTCCCTTTAAAGCTTCGTCCTTAAAGTCGCGTCTACTTTCTTATAACCCTATTTAATAGTAGTCTAATTACTCTAGTAATTCTTTCTATACTACGCCGTAATCCGTATATACGTACTAGTAATTCTTTTCTTAGCCTAGTACTTTAGTTATTCCGTTCCTTATTTAGGTATAAGAGTAGATAACGTCTTACTCTACGGGTATCTAAGCCCTATTCTTTATTTTTCTTCTAAGTCCTAATAATATCTAAAGTTCCTTAGAAGAAGTCTTATATTCGTCGTTATAAGCTTACTAAGTATATTCGTTTCTATAGCTAAGAGATACTAATACTCTACTCTTACTACTAGAACTCTCGTCGCCGTTATCTAGTTAACTTAGCCTCTAGTTGTTACTCTAAGTATTTATTATCTAATTTAAAGTACGACCTTATTATTTTATAGAAAGAGTTTAAAAAGATAGATACTCTTAAAGCCGATCTTTACTAATAACTCCGCGATACTTATAATACCTATAATAAAGCCCGCCGCTTTCTCTTAACTCGTAAGGAGCGTCTTAAGAAGTAGTTAAAATTCCTAATAGCCCGTTAAGAGGAAATAGTTTGTCGGGAACTTTTCTCGATTAAAGAGTTAAAATAGCTAAAGTAGGAGGAAGCTAAGTAATTTACTTCTACCAACCTACCTAAGTTACTATAGCGACCTTTACTATATAAGTCTATTAATTTCTCTTTCCTAAATAGTTAGAAGCCTCTACCTCTAGGTATCTCTAGTAATACTACTTAATTAGTCTCTAGTAGCCCTATAGGTTCTTAATTAGTTCCTAGGTATTCTAGTTAGTAGGCTATCCTACCTACTTAACTAAATATTTCTACTAATAACTAAACTTTTATAGTCCTTAGATTTCCTTAACCTTATACTCCTCGTCTTTAAGTTTAATATCGGTAGCTACTTCGGCGTCTTTTAGTACTAGTTCTAGTAATAATACGTAGAATATCGAGTATATTCTTATATCTTTAGCTAGCTTTAGCCTATAGTTAACTAGTCCTATTTTTTCTTTAATTTCGAATAGTCCGATTCGTAAATTATCTAGTTTATTGTATAGTCGTTTAATTTTTAGATTTTATTATAAAAGAAAAACTTTATCCCTCCTCTTAAGGATTAGTCCCTCGAGTCTTCTTTTATTTACTATTTTAACTATTATAAGGTTCCTACGTACTATCCGCGTACTAAGTTCTTTATATAATTCTTATATTAAATAGGCTTTCTCTTCTATCCTAGTAAATATACTTTTAATATCCTTTAGATCTTTATAAGTCGTTAGCTTATATCTATAGTTTACGTAATATAGTAAGTATCTAGTTATTATAGACTTCTTACTATTATATACTAATTATACTATTAGTAGTAATTTAACCTAGTTATTCTATAACTTATTAATATAGAATCTAAGGTACTCCTCTAGAGTTTAGTTCGTTCGTTCCGTTTAATTATCTATCTATAGATAGAAGCTAGTCGATAGCTTTCTTTTAATTCCTAGTTTTACGAGTAACGTACTCTAAAACTTTAAAGTAAATAGTTTATTCCTATCTATAAGAATCTATTCTAGTAATCTATAATTAGTAATAAGTATTCTTTTAACCTCGTAAGCTATATTTTCTACCGTAATTACTTTATTCGTTAGGATAAAGTATACTACCTTAGTTAATCGATTTATAATTACTATAATTATATTATATAATCTTTCTAATCCTAGTTCTAATAATAGTAGTAACTTTACTATAAAGTCTATCGTAACGTAAGTCTATAGTTGTATAGGTAGTATTAATAATTAGAGTAATCTATAGGACTTATATCTCTTAGGTTTATTCTTAGAATATTCTAAATAGTCGTCTATCGCTTTCCGAACTTCCTCTTTTATATTAGTAAGTAGGTATTCTCTATCTATATATCTAATTGTTTTATTAATTCCTAGGTATTCTAGTATCTTACTCTTATAGATTTCCCGTATTAAATCTCCTCTAAGACTTAGTAGAATATAAGACCTTATTTCTAAGTCGTTTATTAAAGTAGAGTATTCTTCCTTATTAAAGTATATATTATCTCCCTTTAATATTCTATTAACGTTCCTAATAGTTTCTCGGGTCTTATTCCTCTATTTTTTCTTAATATCTACTACTACTATAATCTTAGCTAGCCTTATATAGTTATATATAAGAGTTCCGTTAGGTTCTCTTTATAGAACTAATTTATATACGACGGGTTTATTAGTACTTTAAAGATCCGATCTTCTACTAAGGGTATTCGTCGCTTTATTTAATATTTCTAACTAGTAACTTATCTTAAAGTCGTAGTCTATTAGTAATTCTAACTATTAGAATTATTATTAGTTAAGTTTCTTTATAGTTATAAAACTCGTAAGATTCTAGTAGTCTATAATAATCTTAATCTTATACTTAGCTCCTATAAACTATAGTCTCTATTATTCGAATATTAATATAATAGTACTAAGTTCCTTATTATAAATATTATAGTTTACCTCTTTCTTACTAAACTTACGTAAGTAGTAGAATACTAATCTCTATTTTCTATCTTCCCCTTATTAGGTAAGTATCGCTCCTAGTATATAGTCTAATACGTCCGTTTCTACTCTAAGAGGTTTTATTAGATTATATATCTATAATATAGATATCGATATAAATAGGTTCTTAAGCTTATTAAAAGCTTCCTATTATTTCTAGTTCTACTAAAACCCTTTTTCTTTCTTAATTACCTCTATAAGTAGAGATATAGTCTTTAAGTAATCCTTAATAAACTTCTAATAGAAGTTAGCGAATCCTAGAAAGGATTATACGTCCTTAATTAATATTAGGGTTAGCTATTTTCTTATAGTTTATACTTTCTTAGGGTTTATAGATACTCCTTCTCGCGAAATAATAAAACCTAGATATTCGGTTTCCGTCCTATAGAATTCGTATTTATCTAGATAAAGTAGTAACCTATTTTACTATAACTTTCGTAGTACTTTCTTTATATATTCTTTATATTCTTCTAGTATTTCTTTACTATATATAAGAATATCGTCTAGATATACTATATAGAATACGTCTAAGTATTCGTTTAATATTCTATTAATAACTAACTAAAATATTACTAGCGTATTTATTAGTCTAAATAGTATAACTCTATACTCGTAGAGTCCGTATTAGGTCTTAAATACTATATACTTTTTATACCCTTTTACTATTCGAATTCTATAGAATTCCTCTTAGATATTAAATTTTATAATCTACTTAACTCCTTAGAGCTAGTCTATAAGTTCTCTAATTAGTAGTAGTAGGTATTTATTCTTTTTCGTAATATTATTTAAACGTTTATAGTCTATATAAAGTCGTAACTTTCTATTCTTCTTTAGGATAAATAAAATTAATAATACTATAAAGCTCTAACTCTCTCTAATATATCCTCTTTCTAAGTTTTTTATTAAGTACTCCTTTAATTCTTCTTATTAATCTACTATTAACGAGTATATAGATCTAGGCTTAAGCTTTACACCCTTCTCTAGGTATATCTTATAATTCTATTCCTAATACTCTAGTAAGTCTATATCTAGATATTCTTTAAATAGCTCTTAGAACTTTTCGTAATCTTAAGGTATTATTAGTCGTAATTCTTTCTACGCGATCGCGATTCTCTATACTATAATAACGTCGACTCTTTATAGGTTCTTTTTATAGATCCTTATAATCTTATAAGGTAAAATTAAGCTTATCCTCCCTTTTTAGGGTATATACTAGATCTCGTAGCTAGACCTTTCTAGTCTTCTAATTTCTACGACTTAAGCTACCTACTTATAGCCTAGTACTTTATATAGCTTCTAATCTATCCGTAGATTATATATTACTAGCTAGTCGTAACTAATAATTATATTAGTATCTCCGATTTTTATAATATTAAATCTATAATAGTCTCTAATATTTCCTACCTCTAGGATTACTTTTTACGTTTCGAGATAAATTATACCCCCTCTATATTCTATAGATAATCTATCTCTAAGGTCTACTTATATAGATTTTTCTTTAACTTAGTAAGGAATTCTATATTTCTCTACTAATTTTAATAATAGGAGCGTAAACTCTACTTTACTATTTATAATAGCTTAGACTTTCTATCCGTAAATCCGTACGTCTACTTCTAACCTAGCTAGTTACTATATACCTTCTTATACGATTTATAGGGTTATCTTTTAAATACTTTTATTAATACGACCCTAGTATAGCTAATAATAACCTAGTTTTTTAGCTTATTATTATAGAGGTCCTAATCTTCGGGGTCCTCCTCTAGTTCTCTAGTCTCGTTTTATCGAGTAGGCGACTCGTCTACCTATTTTATTTTTAGATCTAGTACTCTTCTAATCCTACAGAGTATTTCCTAATTTAGTTCTTTTAATAGTTCCCCTTTTAGTAATAGTATATCCTAATTAATAGGTTCTACCTCGTTTTTATCGTTCTAGGCGTCGTAATATCCCTATTATATACCTAGGGCCCTTAGCTATCTACTAATCTCTAAGTTCTTTAAACTATCTTAGTTCTATACTAGATATCTATATAATTTATATTATTTAATAAGATATTCCTTCCTTTTAAGATTTTAATAGAAGATATCTTCTTCCCTTCTAGCTATAAGCTCTTATTACGCTAGGTATAGGATATATAATCGATTATAGTACGTCTAATATATAGCTTTATAATTAGGTTCTTAGTATATAATCCTATAGTTAATATCTTATTTATATTCTTTAGTATCTACTTAGATT
This sequence comes from Darksidea phi, assembly GCA_030770425.1. NCBI lineage: Eukaryota > Fungi > Ascomycota > Dothideomycetes > Pleosporales > Lentitheciaceae > Darksidea > Darksidea phi. The sequence continues at coordinate 18,032 of JASJFT010000198.1, read as the reverse complement.
AGTCTATATAACTATTATCCTATAATATATTTTATTAGGAAATACTTATTGTATTCGTTATTATAGTAATTAACCTATCCTAGCTATCTTTACTCCTTATAAGCCTAGGTCTAGTTATTATAGTCGTAGATATAGTATTCTACTATTAGATATTCTATATTTCGAAGGTATATATATAAGCTACTTCCTAGGAGTATTATAGTTTCCTTCTTCTACTAGGCGTAGTACTTATAATTTCCTATATAGTTTATCTATAGTAGTACGTCGTAGTCTATATTATTATAGTCCTAGGTTACCTTATAACCTTTTAGTCCTTAGAGTCTTAAGACCTAGCCTATCGCCTACTAACCTCGATCTCCCGTAACGTATATCGGCTTCCTCGTATTAGTATAATATTTAATAATATACTAGCTAGTCCTATATTTCTAATACTTATTATATACTAACCGTCTAAAAACGTCTTCTACGCTAACCTCGTCTAGCTCGTTAAGTTTTAGTTCTCCTATCTTAAGCTCTAGGTCGTCTTATTATTAAGTAATCTCTTTAACCTTATTTTACCTACTAACGTCGTACTATATCTTAGACGTCGAGTTAGACTTAATTTCTTTTTCTTTATCGTACCTAATTATATTTATACGTCTAGTATCGTTCTAGTTTCTTATATTTTTCTTTTCTTCGCTATATTCCCTAATAAAGTATCCCTATATACTATAGTATAAATACGCTTTTTCGTCTCAACGTTATTTTATCTTATCTACTAGGACTTTCTATAGCTTCTTACCTTACTCGCGTTTCTTATTCTTTAGATATTTCTTTTTCTAGACTATATTAACGTCTATTTTATCGTAACCCCTATAGAACCTATACTTTTAAGCTATCTACTCTTTTCTATAGACTCTTACTAGTCTTATAGTATCTCGCTTCTTAAGTACTTATTCGTATAATTAGTTATTAATATAAATAGCTATCTTAATTAGTTCTACTAAGTCGTCTAATTTTTTAAGTCGAGTTAACTCGTCCTTAATTAGCTCCTTAAGTCCGTTATAGTATACGACTATAAGAGACGTATCGTCCTAATTAATCTTATACTATAGCTATTTAAATTTAGTAGTATATATACTTACTAATTTAGTCTATCTTAGCCTTTAAATCTAACGTTCGACTTACTAGACCTTATTAATATCTCTAAAGACTATATATATCTATTCCTTAAACGAATCTTAATCTTTAAATACTACTTTTATTTTATCGTATTACTTTAATAAGAAATCCTCGTTAGCTATATAGTCGTCGATTAAGGACTATATCTATATAGCTACTTTTCCTATTATATATATACCTATAGTAAGGATCTTATCCTAGTTACTAGTAAACGTAGTAGAGTTAAACTAATAGTATAGGTCTAATTATATAAGAAACGGTCTTAAGTCTTTCTTTCTACTATTATATTTCTCTAATATTAAGATCTTTAACTTCGTTCTAAATCCCGCTCGTACCTATTATAGTAATCCTTATAGCGATATTATAGCCTACTATAACTTAACTATCTAAGCTACTTATTACTAGATTAGAGCCGCTAGGTTCGTTACTAGAGCCCTAGTTATACTCTCTCTAGAGGTATTACGTAAGCTAGATAGAGTTACTATATTAATATAATCTTAGTTTAGGGTAGTTAATATATTATATATTATACGTACCTTTATACGGGATCTAGGTTAGAACTAATAGAACGTTTATTATACTATTAGTTTCTAATAGATTAAGATTAAGTTAATAAATTCTATTACTAGAATAACTACTTAGGAAAAGATCTAATCTTATTCGTAAGTATTAGGTAAAGAACTAAAGATTAATTATAAAGAATTAAGATAGAAAACCTATAGGATCCTCCGCCCTTTTATACCTATCTTTTCTATCCTATACTCTATCTACTCTATAGTACTAAGGTATAGATTAAATAGATTAATATTAGCTATACTCTATCTACTTCGTTATACTAAGATATAGATTAAATAGATTATTATTACGTAATATTAGATTACTAACTAAGCTATTTCCTTAGCTTATAACTTCCTCGGGATACCCCGTATCCTACGGCTTATATAGGGTTATAATATCTCGTACTCTTAAGACTAAGCTTAATACTAAGAAGATAGAGCTTTAGTAAATAGAATAATAAAAGAATCTAAAGACCTCTTTAGTCGTATTAAATACTAATTATAATATTATAGATAATATTATTTCTTTTAATTTATTAAATATCTTTTACTATACTAAGAATAGTACTAGTCTTCTTAACTTACTATAAGATAAACTTATTTTATCTTTAGATTTTTTTTAGAATTATAGTCTTAGTACTCTATAAGCTTCTTAAGATAATTAAGATTATCTTTAAATTTCTAGATTTATAACTATAATTTTCTATTCTTATCTATTCCCTACTATTAGATTAGATAGTAATTTTTTCTATTTCTAATATTATTATCTAGGATTTCTTCTACTTTCTATTCTTTATTATCTTCTTTATATATATCTACTTTATATACTACTAGTTTAGTATTCTATAATACTTTTTCTAGTAAGCTAATATAGAATATAGGATAGATTTTTATTTATAAAGGTAGTCTTAGTTAGTAGTTTATAGATAAGACTTATTTTTTAATCTTATAAAGTCTGATCTTAGTATAGTCTAGTTTACTATTAGGTTACTTACTCTTAATATTTTTTTATAGTAACTATACCTTTTCTCCCTCTTTAAAAGTAGGTATTTTCTTTTACTTTTTATTATAGTACTTACTTATTCTATTTTAAAGAAATTCTATATCTTTCTTAAGCTATTAGTATATTTATAGAATAATTTTTATTATTTCTTCTCTATTTTAGCTATAAGACTAAAGTTATCTAGATTCTTTATATATTTCTAGTTTAATTCTATAGTTTATAAAGAAAGATATTATCTTTATTATACTATATTATAAACTATTATATATAAATTATACTATAGATAAAAGTATAATCTAATTATTCTAATAATAGTTTAGATGATATCTAAGGTATTACTCTACTATTTAGTTTATTTATTTAGTTAGTCCATCTATTTATAGATAATAGATAGTTAATATACTATACTTAGTCCCTAGTTTAATTATAAGAGTTTACTAAAATTTTACTATAAATTTAATATCTTTATTTAAGATAATTTTATTTAGTTTTCTATATTTATTAAATACGTATTTTAGTAAGATATAAATAAGTTATTCTACTATATTTTCTTTATTTATATATAGGATAAAGTAAGTATACTTTATAAACTTATCTACTACTACTAGTATAGTATTATAGAATACTTTTATTATTAGTTTCTTATAATATAGTAATTACGTAATAAAGTCTATAGTAATAATCTTCTATAATTCTTTTATATTTTCTATTAGTTATAGTATTCTATAGGGTATATATTTAGTATATTTATTATAGTAATAATCTATATATTCTAAAAGTATCTAGATAACTAACTATCTTATATATAGAAAATAATATATTCTTATTAGTCGTTTAAGAGTCTTTTCTACTCCTTAGTATCTATATACTAGTACTTTATAGTATTATCTAATAAATTCTTTTTATATTATCTTAGGTATATAGACCTTTTAGAATATATAAATAATTCTATTCTTCTTCTAGATTACTTCTTAGATTTTATTTTATTTATCTATTACTTCTATAGTAGCTATATAGATCTATTAAGTCTATTTATTTTCTTCTAATTTAAGTATTATTTCTTATATTTCTATTAATTTTAGGTAGTTATAAGTAATTATTCCGTCTAGCTATAGTTTAAGAATTACTATACTAGGTTTCTCTATTTCTTAGTAGTTAGGTCTTCTACTAAGCGTATTTACTTATTTATTTTCTAATTCTTTAGTATATATAATCTTAATATTATAGATTATAAGGGTTTATATCTATTATATTTATCTTTTAATTAGAGGTTTATTTATTAAGAATTCTATTAGATTCTTATAGTTTATATAGATTATAATAGAATATTTAGATTCTTATAGATTAGATCTCTATTCTTTTAGAACTTTAATAATTACTAATAACTCTTTATTATAAATATTATAGTTAAGTTTAGCTAGTAATATCTTCTATAAGAAGTAGTATACTAGTTTAAGATTATCTTTATTATCTTTTTATAGTAATACTACTCCTATTATATAGTCTAATATATCTATTTTAATAATTAATAGTTTCTTAGAATTATATATCTTAATTATAGATTTCTTAGTAAACTATTCTTTAATCTTCTCGAAGACTTATTAGTATTCTTTCTTTTATTTAAAGAGTTAATCTTTCCTTATAAGTTATATAAGTAGTACTATTATTATACTCTATTATAGTATTAACTTTTAATAGAAGTTATAGAATTCTAAAAATAATTATAACTTTTTAAGATTCTTAGACGTAGACTATTCTTTAACTTTCTCGATCTATTATAGGTCTACTTTAATTTCTTCTAGTCTAATAATAAATTCTAAAAACTCTATTTCTTATATATAGAATTTATATTTTTATAGATAAAGATATAGTTATACTTTCTTAAGTATCTATAGAACCTTCTTTATATATTCTTTATACTCCTTTTCTATTTTAGAATAGATTAGGATATTATTAAGATATATTATTATAAACTAGTTAAAGTAGTTTTATAAAATATTATTAATTTATTTTTAGAATATTATAGATACGTTAGTAAGTCTAAAAGGTATTACTTAGTATTTATATAGTCCTTTCTTAGTTCTAAAAGCTATCTTCTATTTTTTATCTTTCTTAATTCTAATTTAGTAGTATATATTTCGGATATCTAGTCGTATAAACTATTTAGCTTTTCTTAGTTAGTTCTATATTTTCGATATTAGAGGTAGAGAGTATTAGTTCTTAATTATAATATTATTAAGTATTTAGTAATTAATATATAGTTATAGTTCTATAGTATCTTTCTTAGGTATAAAGAGAACTAGATATTCTATAAATAAATTTAAATATTAAATATATCTTTTTATAAGATTCTCTTTAAAATATTTTATTATAATTTTTTCTTCTTTCTTAGTTAACTTATAGATTAGTCTAAATCCTAAAGTTTTTTCTTTTTATAGTAGGATTATATAATCCTAGGGCTAATACTAAAATAAACTTTCTTTTAATTTCTTAAATAATTCTTCCTACTTTTTATAACGTTCTAGAATACTATAATCTTCTTCTTTTATCGCGTTAGCCCTTTATAGAAATATTATTTATTAGTTTATCTACTTAATATAGGGGTTAGCCTCTTATAGCTATAGTATTTCTAAGATTATATCTTAGTCTTCTAATATCTTAATAATATCGAGTATCTTATTTTTCTTTTTCTACTTATATAAATAGAGTTTACCTTTAGTTTCGTATATTATAGATTTAATAAAGGATTCTCCTTTAATAATATATATAATACTAGGGTATTATTTCTTTTATTAAGGAATCTTCCTTTATTAGATAAAGTTCTTATTAATAAAGTTTTATATAGCTCTACTATTAATTAGAGTAGTAATTATTCTTCTCTAGTAGGTTTCTTAGATATAGATATAATCCTATCCTTTAGTTTCCTAAATTCTTATCTTCTTTAGCTAATATTTTATATTAATCTTAGTCTAGATATACTTTAGATATTTATTCTCTAGATATTTATACTATAGTCTTTCTAGAATATAGTTTAATAGTAGAAGTAGTTCTAGTATAATTCTAATATATCTCTTTTATTACTAATTCTCGAATTATTACTATCTATATACTACTTTTAGTATAATTACTTAGATAATTCTTTTATTATAGTCTTTTACTAGATAGTAGTTATTTTTTTACTTTACTCTCTTATAGAGTTAATATTCTTTCTATATATATAAGATTTATATAATCTTAAAATATACTAGATATTTTATTTTATATTATAGGTTATCTTCTAGATTAATCTTATATCTCTAATTATTATATTTTATAGAGATCGTTCTTATAGAAATCTATTATTTAATTACTATATATTATAGTTATTCTTTATTAACTATTTTCGTAATATACTATATTTCTTTCTAGGTTTCTTAGTTAGATATAAGATCTATAATAATAAATTTCTATTTAATCTATTATTTAAAGTCTTTAAATAGTCGATATATTAGGTAAGATCTAGACTATTCCTTATAAATCTCTTATATTATTATAGATATTATAGTTTTCTTTATAAATCTTAAGACTCGAGTATAAGTTATATTAAGTTTTAATACTAGTCCTATTTCTTTCTTAAAGGGTTAAATTATTTATAGATATTTAATATTCTTATATAATATAACTAAATTTTTATCTTTTAATTCTAAGGACTTATTACTATTATTAACTATTTATAATAGTATATTTAGGGTATTATTAAAGTCTTCTTACTCTATAAATAAGTCTTTCTTAGATACTTCTTCTTATACTTCTAGTAAGAACGAAACTCTTTTTTAAGACTTCTAAGTTATAGTTACCTACTATTTCTATAACTAATAACTAGTATTTAACTTAGTTTTATAGTATATCTTATATTAGTTATATATATAAGTCGTCTAATATATAGTATTATATTCTTATATTATAGCTACTCTATTCCTTTTACCCTACTAAGTATACTAGGGTTTTTCTTTTCTTAGATCTAATTTATAGTCTTTTATTAGGTATCTTTACTTTTTATATTTAAAGTATACTTATTTTTTATAGAGCTTTTATTTCTTAGAGTTCTATTTTCCCTTCTTAGGCTCTAAACTAGCTTCTAGAACTATTAGTTCTAGTTTATAATATTTTTCTTCTTTTTTCTTTTTATAGAATTTAACTTTTTCTTTCTTTTCTTAGTTCTAGAGGTAGAGGTTATCGTTAATTCTAATAGTCTATTTAATTATTTCTTATATAGTTTATAGTCTATCTATTTAAATTATTTTATATTAAATATTATCTTTTAGTTCTTTATAGTAGTATAATATAAGGACTACTTCTTTCTACTAAGTCTTAATAGTAAGTTATTTAAACTTAGATATATATATAGTAGTAGATTTAGTCTATTTAAGATATATAATCTTTTACTCTACTAGTCTCTCTAAGTTAATATCTTTAAATATAATATATAGCTTATTCTTAAAGTACTTATAGCTTAAGAAGATAGCTCTAGTTTTATTACTCTAATAGATTTTATTAAGTTATAGTCTTTCGTTTAGATAGATCTTAAACTAAGTAATAGCTCTTTCTATAAACTATACTACTATAAATAATACCTTCGAGGTCTTATTAGATAGTTATACTTTATTAAGATTAAGATAGATTACTATATTAGCTAGAAATCCTTTAAGTTTAGATCGCGTTCTATTAAATTTTTCTAGTTCTTTTAACTTTAATAGCTTTCTTATATATCTTATTAATTTCTTTATTAATATTATAATTTATACTTTTAGTATATCCTCTCGTTTCTTAAATATATACTAATTCTTAATAATTCTTTTAAAGTTTTCTATAGTTATACTATCTTCTAGGGAACTAAATTCCTAATAGCTTTCTATCTTAGAGGGTTCGGTCTAAGTTAGCGACTATACTACTTCGTTTTATTAAGTTCCTTCTTCTACTATTATAGTTAGCTATTTCTACCTACTAGATAGTTAAGATATTAAACGGGGTCTAGACCTAATAGATTATTTAGCCTCGTTTAGGGTTTATACTCGAGATAGAAAAGATAGAATTAGAATAAGAAAGTAATAGTTTAATTATATTAATAGATAAGAATTAATCTAGATTTAAATTAACTATAAAGAAGAAAGACTATCTAGAAGATTTATAGTTATTATATATTAATTTAGTTTTCTTAGATCTATAGGATCTATAGCTCTATACCTCTATAGATCTACTAATTTATAGATCTATAGATTTATAGAATCTATATTTACTAAGATATATAAATCTATAGATCTATTATATAACTCTTTTAATAAAGCTATTTATACTAATTATCGTTTATATTATAGTTATAGTTATTATATTCTATATTAGAGCTAGTAATAGGTTTAATCTTAGGTAGTTCTTTTTACTATTATTCTATAGTATATATTTAGTTCGTAATAAAAAGACTATTTAGAAGATTTATAATTATTATATATTAATTTAGTTTTTTTAAATCTATAGCTCTATATCTATAAATCTACTAAGCTATAGCTCTATAGCTCTATTCTAATAAATCTACTAAGCTATTATATAACCCTTAGATCTATTCTTACTAAGATATAGATCTATTATATAACTTCTTATTCTCTAATTATAAGATCTACGTCGTATTCTTTATTAAAGTTAATAATTAGCTCGACCTCTAGTAGTCTTATTTACTAATAGTCTATAGTATATATTTAGTTTATAATATATTCTATTTAATTAAGAAACCTAGTTTATATTATAATTTTAGGACTAATTATCTATAAGACTTAGGATTATACTAAAATACTTCTTATTATTTTATTTTAAGACTAATAGTTAGACTAAGTAAGTAAATAGTAGTATTAAAGTATACCTCTAAATATTTATAAATTTCTATTAGAATAACTAGATATAATAGCTTCTTCTTATAAAATTTCTTATAAATAATATTATTTCTAAAATAACTAGTATTTTCTTATTCTTTATTAATTATAGCTTCTATTTAAAACTTAGGGTTAAGTCTAACTAATCGTTATTATTAAATCTATTTCTATTCTAATAATAAGAATTCTTTAAAGTAAATAATACTATTAACTAGTTCGATTATATTATTATATAACTAAAAGCTATTATTAAATAATCTATTAAATACGATAAATACTATATAAATAAGAAGTAAAAAGACGTACTAAGATTTACTATAAGAGATAAAATCTTTATAAATATAAAAAATATAAAAACTAATAAACTAATAAAAAAAGAAGATAATAAGATAGTAGAATTATTTAAATTTTTAAAAGTTTATAATTAAGTATATATTCTATAACTTACTACTTCGACTAAAATACCTCTCTTTAGGGCTCTTAGAATAAAATATAATAAATAAAGCTAAGTTTTAATATCTTAAAGGAAGAATACTTAAATAAGAAGATAGAAGAGAGAAATTAATTAAATAATAGAAATTTAAGTCTTTACTAGACTACTATAATAAGGATCTATAATAACTAATATACTTAGTTAAATAGAAATACTATTTTACTATCTAGTAGCTAAAACTATATAATAACTTCGCTATTATTAATAGCTTAGTCTAGTAGATTATAATATATATTATTCTTAATAAGTATTATAATCTATATAGTATACTTAAAGGTATTAATAATAATAAAGTTAATTTAAAAGAGATTATTAATATCTTTAATCTAATAGTCTATAGCTTAAATCGTTAAGATTCTCTTTACTAAGTCTAGTATAGAAGAATTTCTAATCTTAATTAGATTAAATAATTCTTAATAAGTATTATTTATTAAAAATAGACTAGCTATAGTCTAAAGAATACTTATAATTAGTTTAAAGATTACTTAAACTATATTAAGATTTACTTAAATAGTCTTAATTTAGTTAACTAGTATACTTTAATTTTAAAAATCGATTAATATTTATATTATTTTAACTAAAAGTATTTTATCTAAGATTAAAGTATAGATAAATATAATATAAAATATACTTAAATAATTACTATCTATTAGAATATTATTAGCTTCTAATATTAGTAGTATAGTAGTAGAAGCTAGAAGTTAAGATTATATAGATCTACTTTTATAAGAAATATTTTTATAATTAAAAGTTTTATTATTTCTTTATATAGATTAGTAGTTCCTATTAGTTATAATTATTATTAGAATCTTATTAAAAGATAGTAGTTTATTAAATACTTTTAATATATTTTTATTATTATATTATATTTAATTTAGATTTATATAGTAGAAGTCTCTTTAAAAGGTTTATATAAAATATAATAGAAGTTTATATATAGTAGAGGTATTATATCTATATCTTATATATAATAATAGAGTTATAAAGTAATATATAATATAATAAGATAATATTTTAAATATTAAGATACTAGATAAGAAATAATATATAATACTAAACTATAGAGTCTAATTAGAAGATTAATAATAGTAGTAAAAAGTTAGTATACTAATACTACTACCTACTATCTATAGTATAAAAATTACCTATAATAATACTAGTATTCTACTTATATTTATCTCTTATTCTTAGCTAGCTTTCTTATATTAATATCTACTAACTATATATCTTTACTAATAATCATTTACCTAGTCCTTTAATAGAACCTTTAGTAAAAGGAACTAGAGTAGAATAGACTATTCGAGTATAATACTCTAAATCTTTTAAATATTATAGTAAAGTATCCCTAGCGCTATAAGTAGGAGGTACTATTAATAGGACTTCTTAATTATAATAACTAGTAGTATAAAACTAACTATATATTAGATATATTCGAAGAAATAAGTAGTAATAGAATTCTTATATAGCTATTAATAGTTATCTATATTATATTCCTATCTAAGATCTTATATAATAAGAATAGGTATTTTATTTAGAGGTAGTTATACTATCTATATAGACTAGAGAAAAAGCTTATATAAAGAGGATTATTATAGATAAAAAAATTAATCTTCTTAGTATACTATAAAGGGAGCGAATATTTAATATAGAAAATAGAGCTAGTATCTATAGTAGATATAATATAAATAATAGTATAAGAAATTAAATACGAAGAAACTAGTAGGAATAGATAGAATAAAGAATAATAAAAATATCTAGTTAGAGAGACTACTAATAAGTAGAGAATTAAGAAGTAGTCTAGTATAAATTATCTTACTATTATTATTAATAAGAGATTTAATATTATTAGTACGTTTAACTATCTATATATATTATTAGTAAATTAGAAGTTATTATTATTATATAGTTACTATCTATTATATAAGGTATTAAAATATTAAAATATAATAAGTATTAAATAGAGTCTAGGCCTAATAGATTATTTAGTCTCGTTTAGGAATTATACTTAAGATAAAAAAGAAAGAGTTTAGAATAAAGAAGTAATAGTATAATTATATTAATAGATAAGGATTAATCTAGATTTAAAATTAACTATAAGAGGAGAAGACTATTTAGAAGATTCGTAGTTATTATATATTAATTTAGTTCTCTTAGATCTATTAGCTTTATATCTATAGATCTACTAAGCTATAACTTTATAATTCTATTCTAATAAATCTACTAAGCTATTATATAACTTTTAGATCTATCTTTACTAAGATATAAATCTATTATATAACTTTCTAATAAAGCTATATATATTAATTATTATTTATACTATAATTATAATTATTATATTCTATATTAGAACTAGTAATAGATTTAATCTTAAGTAGTTCTTCTTATTAATATTCTATAGTATATATTTAATTTATAATACTATCTTCTCTCTTTAAACCTTTAACTTAGAGATTATTCTAAGTTTAGTATTTAACTATATTAGTATTAAGATCTTATCTTAAAAGATTATTATTATCTATTATAGTATTATATAAAACTTAAGAATATATTACTTTTACTAATAAAATTCTTTATTATAGCTTTAAAATATTTCCCTATAATTATTATTTATAGTTAGGAATATTATATATTATTTTATTTAAAGATAGTAGATATTATAAGATATATATTTATATTAATATATAAGATTTTTATTATATATCTAGTATTTTACTATTAAAAGGTTTATTTATATTAAGTAGTAAGACTCGCGTATTAGAACTTATTACTATTAATAAGATTTATTAACTATATAGAAGAGAAACTTTAATAATAGCTAAAAAAGACTTAAAAAACTTAAAATAAGCTTTTTAATAAGCTAGTAGAGACTTATATATAAGTATATTATATAAAGAAATAAAAGATAGTTCTTTATAAGAAGTTAATAGTATAGTCTTAAGTACTAAAGATCGAGTTAGATAAGAAAAAGGTAAAGCTTTAGTAGTTAGGGTAATAAAAGAATCTAGAGATCTCTTTAATTATTTTAGATATTACTTATAATATTATAAATAATATTATTTCTTTTAGTTTATTAAATATCTTTTACTCTACTAAAGATAAGGTTAACTTTCTAAACTTACTATAAGATAAACTTATCTTATTTTCTAGTTTTCTTTAGAATTATAGTTTTAGTCCTCCGTAAGTTTCTTAAAATAATTAAAGTTATCTTTAGATTTTTAGATTTATTTCTATAGTTTTCCGTTCTTATTTATTCCCTACTATTAGATTAAATAATAATTTTTTCTATTTCTAATATTCTTATCTAGGATTTCTTTTACTTTTTATTCTTTAAAATCTTTTTTATATATATCTACTTTATATACTACTAATTTAGTATTTTATAATATTCTTTTTAATAAATTTATATAGAATATAAGATAGATTCTTATTTATAATAGTAATTTTAACTAATAGTTTATAGGTAAAATTTATTTTTTAATTTTTATAAGATTTAATTTTAGTATAGCCTAGTTTATTATTAAGTTACTTATTCTTAATATTTTTTTATAATAACTATATCTTTTCTTTCTTCTTAAAGAAGGGTCTCTTTTTATACTTTTTATTATAATACTTATTTAGTATCTCGATCGAGACCTATAGATAAATATTATATAGTTTAATTATATAATAATTAGAGAACTTTTCTAATTCTAGTATAAAACTTTATTAGTTTCTTCTTCCTCTTACTTCTATATTACCGTCTTAATTACTAGAGCGTTCGCTAGCTATTCGGATCCTCTATACTCTACTAAGGACTTAAAGAATTAGATATCTAGATTAGTATTACTAATTATCTATTATAGTCTTATATTCTAATTATAAATAAAGGTATTATTTACTAGAATTAAGTTTATATTACTAGTTAGCTATATTCCTATATTAATATAGATATACTATACCAAGTATCTAGAGAAGAACCTTACTATTAAAGATAAGAAGACGTAATATCCTAGTATTATCTAGATCTACTACCTTTTTATTCTCTAATTCTAGTTCTTATAGCTTCTTCTTTAAATATCCTTTTACTTTCTTAGAGATATCGATAATATAAATGATTATAGTTTAATAGATAGTATTCGGCTTATTATAGAAGATTAGTCGATTTATTATACTTTATATAGTATATAGTATTCGATTATTAGATAAATAGTCTTTTATATCTTCGTATATAGCTATTTAATATAGTAGATAAGTACTACTTTCTTAGTTTATATTCTTTAGTTTATATCTTTTAGTTTATATCTTTTTATTTATATCTCTTAGTTTATATCTCTTAGTTTATATCTCTTAGTTCTAGTAGTTCTTCTCTTCTATACTCTATCCTCTTTCTCTAGGCTATATATTAAGGCTCGTATTAGATAAAGCTAGTATTAACTACCTACTAGTCGACGTTAAGTATTCTACTCTTTTTATATATAGTTAAAATTTTAGTACTAGTCTTTAGATATATATAGTTTATTATTAAGTAGAAAAACTCCTTTATAATAGTATAGTTACGTAATATAGCTTTTTCTTAGAAAAAAAAAAGAAAAAAAAAAGAAATACTTATTTATTCTATTCTAGAGAAATTTTATATCTTTCTTTAGCTATTAATATATTTATAGAATAATCTTTATTATTTCTTTTCTATTTTAGCTATAAGACTAAAGCTATCTAGATTTCTTATATATTTCTAATTTAATTTTATAGTTTATAAAGAATAGTATTATCTTTATTATACTATATTATAAGCTATTATATATAAATTAGACTAATAGTAAGAGTATAATCTAGTTATTTTAATAGTAATTTAGATAATATCTAAGATATTATTTTATTATTTAATTTATTCGCTTCGTTAGTTCGTTTATTTATAAATAATAAGCTATTAATATACTATACTTTATTCCTAGTTTAGTTATAAGGGTTTACTAGAACTTTACTATAAATTTAATATTTCTATCTAATATTATCTTATTTAGTATTTTATATTTACTAAATATATATCTTAGTAGGGTATAGATAAGTTATTTTACTATATTTCTTTTATTTATATATAGGATAAAGTAGACGTATTTTATAAATTTATTTACTACTATTAATATAATATTATAGAATACTTTTATTATTAGTTTCTTAGAACGGGATAGTTATATAATAAAGTCTATAGTTATAATCTTCTATAGATCTTTTATATTTTCTATTAGTTATAATAGTTTATAGGGTATATATCTAGTATACTTATTTCTATAGTAGTCTATATATTCTAAAAGAATTTAAGTAACTAGTTATCTTATATATAGAAAGTAATATATTCTTATTAATTATTTAAGAATTTTTTTACTTCTTAGTATTTATATACTAGTACTTTATAGTATTATCTAATAAATTCTTTTTAAATTATCTTTAGTAAGTATACTCTTTAGAATATATAAATAATTCTCTTCTTTTCTTAAATTACTTCTTAAATTTTATTTTATTTATTTATTACTTGTATAGTAGTAGTATATATCTATTAAATCTATTTATTCTCTTCTTAGTTAAATATTACTTCTTATATTTTAGCTAATTATAGATAGTTATAGGTAATTATTCTATTCTTCTATAGTTTAAGAATAGTTATACTAGATTTCTCTATTTCTTAATAGTTAGACCTTCTACTAAGAGTATTTATTTATTTATTTTCTAATCCTTTAGTATATATAATCCTAATATTATATATTATAAGGATTTATACCTATTATATTTATCTTCTAATTAATAATTTATTTTTTAGGAATTTTATTAGATTTTTATAGTTTATATAGATTATAATAGGATATTTAAATTCCTATAGATTAGATCTCTATTCTTTTAAAACTTTAATAATTACTAATATTTTATTATTATAGATATTATAGTTAAGCTTAACTAATAATATTTTCTATAAGAAGTAGTATACTAGTCTAAGATTACCTTTATTATCCTTTTATAGTAATACTACTTCTATTATATAGTCTAATATATCTATTTTAATAATTAATAGCTTTTTAAGATTATATATTATAATTATAGATTCTCTAATAAATTATTCTTTAATCTTCTTAAAGACTTATTAGTATTTCTTCTTTTATTTAAAGAATTAGTCTTTTCTTATAAGTTACGTAAGCGGTACCGTTATTATACTCTATTTTAATATTAGTTTTTAATAAAAGTTATAAAATTCTAAAAAAGATTATAGTTCTTTAAGATTCTAGGGTATAGACTATTCTTTAATTATTTTAATTTATTTTAGATTTACTTTAATTTCTCCTAGTTTTATAATAAATTCTAAAAACTCTATTTCTTATATATAGAATTTATATTTTTAAGAATAGAAATATAGTTATACTTTCTTAAGTACTTAAAGAACTTTCTATATATATTATTTATATTCTTCTTTTATTTTAAAATAAATAAGAATATTATTAAGGTATACTATTATAAACTAGTCTAGATAGTTCTATAATATATTATTAATTTATTTTTAGAATATTATAGGTATATTTATAAGTCTAAAAGATATAACCTAATATTTATATAGTTCTTTTTTAGTTCTAAATATTATTTTTTATTCTTTATCTTTTTTAATTTAAATTTAATAGTATATATTTCGAATATCTAATTATATAAACTATTTAGTCTTTTTTAATTAATTCTATATCTTTATAATTAAGAGTAATAGGTATCGATTCTTAATCGTAATATTATTAAGTTTCTAATAATTAATATATAGTTATAGTTCTATTATACTCTTCTTAAATATAAATAAAACTAGATATTCTATAAATAAGTTTAAATATCTAATAAATTTCTTTATAAGATTCTTTTCTAAATATTCTACTATAATAGTATCTTCTTCTTTAGTTAGTTTATAGATTAGTTTAAATCCTAGTATTTTTTCTTTTTATAATAGAATTATATAGTCCTATAGCTAGTACTTAGATAAGCTTTCTTTTAATTTCTTAAATAGTTCTTTCTATTCCTTATAATATTCTAGAATATTATTATTTTCTTCTTAAGTTATACCTAGATTCTATTATAGAAATAATATCTATTAATTAGTCTATTAAATTTAAGAATTAGCTTCTTATAGCTATAGTATTTCTAGGATTATATTCTAATTATCTAATATCTCGATTATATTAAGTATTTTATCTTCTTTCTTCTATCTCTATAGGTTAAGCTTATCTTAGATTTTATATATAATAGATTCTTTAAAGAGTTCTCCTTTAATAGTATATATAATACTTAGATATTTTTTCCTTTATTAAGGGATTTTCTTCTTTTATATAAATTCTTTATTAATAAAGTTTTATATAGCTCTACTATTAATTAAAGTAATAATTTTTTTTTTTAGTATATTTCTTAGAGGTATATATAATCTTATTCTTTTATATCTTAAATTCTTATTTTCTTTAACTAATATTTTATATTAATCTTAGTCTAAATATATTTTAGATATTTATTTTCTAGGTATTTATACTATAGTCTTCCTAGAATATAATTTAAAGATAAAAGTAATTTTAATATAATTTATATATATTCTCTTTATTACTAGTTTTTAAATTATTACTATCTATAAATATTCTATAGTAAGACTACTTAGATAGTTCTTTTATTATAATCTTTTACTAGATAATAGTTATTCTTCTATTTAGCTTTATTATAGAGTTTATATTTCTTCTAAATATATAAAATCTATACGATCTTAAAGTATACTAAATATCTTATTTTATATTATAGGTTATTTTCTAGATTAATCTTATATCTTTAATTATTATATCTTATAAAGATTATTCTTATAGAAATCTATTATTTAATTATTATATACTATAGTTATTTCTTATTAACTATTTTTATAATATATTATATCTTCTTCTAAGTTTTCTAGTTAGATATAAGATTTATTATAATAAAGTTCTTTTTTATTTATTACTTAAAGTCTTTAAAGGGTTAATATATTAAATATAATTTTAACTATTCTTTATAAAGTTCTTATATTAAGAGAGATATAGTTATCTTCTTTATAAATTATATAATTTAAGTATAAGTTATATTAAAGTTCTATACTAGTTCTATATCTTCTTTTAATAGTTATACTATTTATAGATATCTAGTATTCTTATATATTATAACTAGATTTTTATCTAGTTCTAAAGACTTATTATTATTATTAATTATTTATAATAATATATTTATAGTATTATTAAAACCTTCTTTTTCTATAGATAAGTCTTTCTTAGATACTTCTTCTTATAACTCTAATAAGAACGAAACTCTTCTCTAAGACTTCTAAGTTATAACTACTCGTTATTTCTATAGTTAGTAACTAGTATTTAGTTTTATCTTATAGTATATCTTATACTAATCGTATATATAAATAGTCTAATATATAGTATTATATTCTTATATTATAGTTACTCTATTCCTATTACTATATTAATTATAATAGGGTTTCTCTTTCTTTAAATCTATTTTATAATCTTTTACTAAATATTCTTACTTCTTATATTTAAAGTATATTCTCTTTTTATAAAGTTCTTATTTCTTAAAATTCTATTTCCCCTTCTTAGGCTCTAAACTAGCCTCTAGAACTATTACTTCTAGTCCGTAGTATTTTTCTTCTTTCTTTTTTTTTATAGAATTTAATCTTTTCTTTCTTTTCTAAATTCTAGAGATAGAGATTATTATCGATTTTAATAGTCTATTTAATTATCTTCTATATAGTCTATAGTCTATCTATTTAGATTATTTTATATTAAATATTATCTTTTAATTCTTTATAGTAGTATAATATAAGGGTTATGTTATGCGTTGTACGTACCTTTATACGGGATCCGGGTTAGGGCCGATAGAACGTTTGTCGCACCGTTGGTTTC